>JADGJF010000687.1:0-14454 GCA_027596845.1 Quaeritorhiza haematococci | reverse complement strand
CCACCACGAGGCTCCACGGCGACGGCCTTACCTGCACCCCCACCACGCAACACCAACACTCCACCTCGCAACACCAACACTCCTTCACCACCCTCTGCACCAGCGTCGCCTAACGCTCCATGTCCTAAACAAGGCGAGCAGCAATGTGCCACCGACAACAAGACTTCCTTCTTTGTTTGTGATGCCACGGGAACTTGGTTGCGGATGCAGTTGCCGGCGGGTACCAAATGTGTCCAAGGAAATGATGGGTCGATCTCTCTTGACCGTGCAGACGTAGTCGCAAGGAGAGCTTTTGGCAGATACAGACGACAGGTTGACCCCCGCGCCACCGCGACAGGCGTCGCACCAGCAGCCGCAACCCGCGCGCAACAACCACCACGTGGGTCCACGGCGACGGCCTTACCTACACCCCCACCACGCAACACCAACATTCCACCTCGCAACACCAACACTCCTTCACCACCCTCTGCACCAGCTTCGCCTAACGCTCCATGCCCCAAACAAGGCGAGCAGCAGTGCGCCACCGACAACAAGACATCCTTCTTTGTTTGTGATGCGACGGGGACGTGGTTGCGCATGCAGTTGCCGGCGGGTACCAAGTGTGTGCAGGGTAATGATGGGTCGATCTCGCTTGACCGTGCAGACGTGGTCGCGAGGAGGAGGATTTGAGTCAGTTGAATTGGAATGGCAACTTGTAGTATATATTCCACCCGCTCTCACGCAGACTCTCACACACGTTTCTGAGGGAACTTGAGTTGGGATTTGGGACATTGTGGAGCATTGCGTGTGTATTCTTTGTAGCATAGTTCTTGTAACCATATTCTTTGCCATAATTATTTTATTTTCTTCATATACCCAAGTGTGAAATTGAAAATGAGCATTTTCTTGTACGACTGTGGTGTTGAACTCCGCAAACGTGAGCCCTAAAGGAGTCGGCGGCTTGTGTTGAACTCAACCTGAACTGAGCAGGTTTCTTTGCCTCCGACGCGAAAAGGGGTAACTTCAGAGCGACATCAACTAATGGACATATTCCGCATCCTCACCGGCGGCATCGCCGGACCCATAGTCAATCTAATCAAAATCGTATGGGACCTGGGAAATACAGCAGTCGTAAACAAACGCCGTGCAAAGACTTGGGCAGACCGCGTGAACAGCGTCGGCGATGCTCTCAAAGGTCTCGATTTCACCCAAACCCGCAATGACCCACGCCTAAAAACCGGTCTCGACTCTGGTCTCGACTCCCTCAAAGCCTGCCTCGAAGAATGCAGGTCACTTCTGTCTCGCTACCAAAAGAAGGATTACAACTTGGCATGTCGATTGCTTCAAGCCGGTGCAGACGAAGAAGATTTTGCTTTCGTCAATGAACGTCTGCAAAATTGTATCCTTGAGCTTCAGCTCCGCATACACATGAACCAAATGTTCGAACCTCATCGGGATGACGCGGGCTTTCTCGGGGACCTCCAGGAACTAAAGGACAATCAGCAAAAAATCCTGCGGCTCCTGGGCAATTTGCCACAGTTGCAGCAACAACTTCAACAATTGAACGTTTTGCTCAGACAGCAGCAAGTTCGCCGTTCCACACCCAAGTCTTTGCCAGCCTTTCAGCTCTTCAGTCGTTATTTCCGTCAGGTTCAAGACTTGGAGGTTCAGAGGTTTTCTATTTTTTGGTCTGGAGGTGGGCGCGATCCCAGGCGAGATCCCCTGCATATTCACTCCCCAAAAGCGGCAGGCCGAGTCGACTCTCAAGCAGACAAAGCTGGGACCAATCACCACATCACCCAAGACTCTCTGAGCATTGTCACCCCTCTGAGTCTAAATCATACGTGCAAACGTCGGTTGCTGCAGGAACTGTCTGCTGGATGGCGCCCGAGTGCTTTGGCCTTAAACTTCGAATATCCAAGCAGTCAGACGTGTACTCGTTTGCGATTGTCTTGTGGGAACTTGCGGCGTGAGATCAGCCGTATAAGGACGTTGACGACCAAGAGATCCGCATCGAAGTCCGGAATGGAAGACAATGAAGAGCGCCTACCTATTCCTAACGATGCTCCCACCAGCATCAAACAGTTGATCAAAAGCGCATGGCATCAGCAATCCCAAAAACGACCACTTTTTCCTGACATTCTGAGAATTCTCGATGCGATCGATTTGGGTCCCTCACAGGTCGAGCTTGAGAGTCGGCAAGCGACCGCGATTTCCTTGGCCACGGTGGATTCCGCATACACCTCCAGCGCGCAACTGCACATAGCTTCTCCGGATGTTGAGGTGCAAGAGAAAGGTGTTTTCTCCATCCTTGTCTTTCATCTTCTTTTCGATTGATATGTTCATCTTTTCGATGCACTGCTTCCGGTAGATCACACAAGTCGTCGGCAAGTATAAAAGACATGCGATAACTGATCAAGTCGCTCCATCCCGAAAAGCGCAGGACCGTTCCTTCAAAGGCCACACGAATCAGGTTGTGGCTGTGGCTCTCAGCCCCGACGGCGACGTATTGTACTCTGGGTCATGGAACAACATGGTCAAGGTTTGGGATGTGAAGACGGGAGCTTGTTTTTGGACATTCACAGGGCACAGTGATGGGATCAATGCCGTGGTAGTCAGCCCAGATGGACTATCCGTTTACACCGGCTCCTGGGACAAGACGGTTCGGGCATGGGATGGTGTACGCGAGCACATATGGGAGAGGCATGGAACCGTCGGTGCGGTGGCAGTCAGCCCGGACGGTCTAACTTTATATTCAGGCGCTTCTGATCGTTTGATCCAAGCTTTGGGATACTCGAACCCGTGTCTGTTTGCGGACGTTCAAAAAAGGGCACTTCAACGCAGTCGATGCTGTGGTTGTTAGCCAGGATGGGCGGTTTGTGTACTCTGGTTCATGGGACGACACCGTGAAGGTATGGGATGCGAAGACCGGCGGCTGCCTGAAGACATGGCTGTCGCACCACCGCGCGATCAAGGCATTGGTAGTCAGTCCGGACAGTCGAACGGTGTAGTCAACAGATGAACACAGTCAAGGCTTGGGACACACGGAAGGGAACATGTCTGCACACGTTTGACGGGCACGGTGAGGAGGTTTGGGCGGTGGCGCTCAGCCCTGACGGCTATACATTGTACTCGGGGATGGTCTGCCAGTGGGGGCGACAGGATCAAGGTGTGGGATGTAAGGACTGGTGCCTGCTTGCGAACACTGGTAGGAGAGTGCGGCTACATCAGGGCACTAACTGTCAGTCCCGATGGCGGGACTCTTTATACCGGTTTGGCGGATTATGCTGTTGGGGTGTGGAATGTGGCAGGGAGATAAATAGTGTCTTTTCCCATGTTTTCGATATTCTTCACATTCGTTCGGGCAAGTCAATATCAAACATGATAACAGAAATCCGTTTGGTATCGATGGAGCACATCAAAATTAAACGAAGGCTGAAATGTTGCCAGAAGACTGTCAATGTCTCCATGGTGGAGAATCAAATGGCCATCCAGTGAAGTGACAAGCGAAAAGACTGGGAAACGACAAAAAACCTGTCGGTCCAGCTGATGCTTCTCAACGAAGAACTCTTTACGCCATGGCATTACCATGGGTAACAACGAGGAGAAGTCCACGAATTCTTCGAACTGGTGTACTTCCCAAGGTTTATATGGGCAATGTCCTCGGCTCCGCTGAAATCCGTGCGACAGAATTGTGACACTTTGTGAAATCCAACGCATCAGACTTGGAAGGGAAGGTCTTCATTTTGCAAAAAACCTCCGCCGACACGTTGTTGTGAATAGCAAGAAGCTCCACAGTAGTAACTGCAGCAACAACGACGCAGAATGGGGAAGGTATGTCACTATTGATTTTTCTTGCGGACTTTTGCCGATCCTCGTTCATGCTGTTGTCCGGTAAACTCACTATCGTTTCTTTTTCTTTTCCAACCTGGTTCCGCAAAACAGAAAAAGAAGAAGGTTGAATTGAAACCCTGGTGCTGGTACTGTGACAGGGAATTCGATGACGAAAAGGTCCTTATTCAGCACCAGAAGGCGAAACACTTCAAATGCAACGTCTGCAATAAGAAACTCAATACTGCTGGTGGGATGGTGGTTCATGTCGCTCAGGTCCACAAGGAGACAATCAAGACGTACGTATGGCTTCTTTATCCTCCGAAATTTATAGAAGTTCTGGCTCGGAAATACTTATTGTTTCTTTTTCATTCCCCTCTTTGATAGTGTCCCCAATGCTTTGAAGGGCCGCGAGTCCACGGATATCGAAATCTTTGGCATGGAGGGTGTGCCTGAGGAAGACATGGCCGCCCACGTTGCGGAAGTGGAAGCAAGGTTGAACCCCAATAAGAAAGCCCGAACGGACGCAGGCGATGTGGATACTGATGAACTCCAAAAGCAGCTTGCGGCGTTCCAATCGCAGAAGCAACAACAGCCAGGGGCTTTTGGTGCTCCTTATATGGCTCCACCCACGGGCATTGCCGGTTACCCCCCGCATCCATTTGGTCAACCGCAGCGGCCCCCATTTGGGTATCCGCCACAACCGGGGATGCCTCCAGTTCCACATGCGAGCCCGTATGCGCCGCCACCGGGACCTTTCGCGCCGCCACCGTATGGATTTCCGCCAAGGCCTGGAGTTCCCCCCGGTCCACCGCCTGGTGGATTCCCCATGCCCCCGCGACCAGGGTATGTTTTGCGTAATGTCTTTGGGTATTGCTCCTTCACACACACTTCATGAAGTTTCCTGACCTTGTTGAATATGTATTTGTGTTTATGGTCATCTCACAGAATGCCACCGCCACCAATGCACGGACAGCACTTCCCCCCTCCTTTCGCTCCCGGTCCACCTATGCCCGGTGCACCTCCTCCAAGCTGGCCCCCAAGACCTCCCGGTCCCCCCGCTTCCATGGCTCCGCCGAGTGGTCCTGGTCCTTTCCCTGGCCCCACACCACCGCCACCCTTCCCACCACGTCCGGGAATGCCCCCGCAACCGCAACAGTCAATGCCCCCTCGTCCCTCTGGCCCTGCGTTCCCAGCGTACAGTGCTCAGACGACCGCCGCTCCTCCTATAACTTATCCTACCACGGCCCCCGCGGGATCGTCACCCAGTGCTGGTTCCTCCACGACATCTGCAGCCGGCGCAACTACAGCAGCGGCCACCACTGTTCCCCCCGAAGCTGTTACAAGCGCGCCGCCAACAGTCACCAAGAAAGCTGCCGCGGGACAGAGATTGGTCTACAGCGATAATGAAGTTTCAGTGGTAAGGAGGCGAGGGCATTTTCTTGTCTTGTCTGTTGGTTATCAAAATGTGCTTGGTCATAACCCGTTGAACGTAAGAATGATTCTCATTTCTCTCGCTTTCTTGTCACCTTGCGATACACCATCTCATCTTTGCATCGGATTCGATTCACCGCAACCAACAGGAGGAGAAACGGGCCCAGCTTTCGAAGTACAGATACGTGGAAACAGAGGCATGATCATGGAAGAACGATCGGCTTTCATCGTTCGTCCTCCTCCTTTCGCCACCTTAAATTCACTTTACTGCTTCCCGGACATAAGCGCATATTTGCGTTGCCTTCCTCCTTCCGAGCTTTGTTTGTTGTTTAAGGTTGGAATTTTTTCTCTGGAGACGTGCTTTGTATTCTTTATCCACTTCAGGACGAAGAAGAAATGAGAAAAGCAAGGTGGGGAGACCCTCTTTTTTATTTTAACTTTAAGAAGCCCACGTGGTTTAGGTACGTGTTGCTGTTGTGTATGAGGTGTTGCTTCGTTTGTGAAGGTAGAACAGGAAATCCCAGAAGGACCTGCCTTTGCCAATCCCGCTGCCTTCGAGAGGTGATTTGCCAAACTTCCTCGGAATCGCCCGGTAAGAACAGAAGATTTTAGTGTACTCGAGAAGGAAGGGTGGACTGAACATTCTAACAAGATTTAAGATGAGATCGAATCGGTGTGCCGGGGTTCATATTCAGTAAGTTTGTGGAGTGAGTGGGACTCGTGAAAAGGACGGGTGGAGGGATGAAAGGGATGATGTATTTGGGCCAAGTGAAAAGGAGAAGATGCTGTTCACCTGCAATTTTATTAAGGGTTGTATGATGAATGGACGGGACGGACAATCTCGAAAATCATACATATCTGGATCGACTTCCACTTGTTTCTTGCACTTTTCCTTTCCGTGGAATTCCGTGTCATAACCCCTTCACGACCTTCTCCGCATCTGCCTCCTCGAGCCTCTTCGGCGCTGGTCCGGCCGGGTCCCACAATGGAGGTGAGAAAGCTGCATTTGGCATCAAGGGAAGCAAGGAACTTGAGAGTTCCAGTGATAAAGCAGATGATGACGAGAATGTGACTACCTGACTGCAGGAATAGAATATGAATGTTGAGCAAATACTGAGAATAAGGGTTCCGCTCAGGTGGCCGGGGGTAAAATCCAGTGAAGTTCAGTTTGGGGATGAAGTGGCAAAGCAATCAGAAACAACACTGTTCAAACCGAACTGGTATATGTGGAGCTCGAACCCTGCTATGACAGCCCCAAAACGGCCATGGGTCACCAGGGTCGAGGTTTGCGGTCAGTTGAACATTGTCTCCCAACAAAACATTCATAAGCAATGGTTTACATCGGCGTGGACGTTGGAACGAGCTCCGGTAAGCATTACATCTGAGAGATGAAGCGAGTAGAAAAGACAACTACTTAAGCCCCAAACGCTGAGCTAGGATTGTCGATAATTCATTCACCTTCTCTTCCTTGTGTGTGTTTTCTTCACATGGAAAAGCTCGGGCTGCAGTTGTTGACGATGCAGGCGAGGTGCTGGGTGTCGGAACATGTCCTGTGACGATATTCAATCCTGCACCGGATCATTATGAGCAGGTGCGATCTTGAGAAGAACTCAGAGCGTGTACTGGAGCAGTGAGGAGGAAGGAGTGTTGCGGGTGTTCGACTTTGTGACAGAAGGTGGAGGGTGGACAGAGTAGGGTTTCCGAATAAAATTCTGTGCCCTTGATCTGGTATGGGTTTGAGCTCCAGACGGTGTTGAGTCCCAACAGACTCGACTGAAAATATCTGATGTGGTGACCATGTTTTTCTTCTTTCTGGTTGACGTAGTCCTCGGATGAAATCTGGAAGAGTTGCTGTACGGCTGTTAAGGTCGCTCTGCAGAAAGCTTCAGAGCGGGGCGTATCGCCGCGAGCTGTGAAAGGTAAGCGGGCCCTGTACGAGGAAGGAACTGGAGGAGGAGAGGGGGCGGGGGGAAGGCGCTACGGACGCCCTAGCAAACGAAAAGTGAATATGGATTCGAATGCTTTGATAGAAATGTCTGGGTTGCATACGCTCAAGGGACGTCTTTGGGGTAGCGAATGGAAGCAGTGCACTTGATCCTCAGACTAAAACGGTAGCCGACACTAGTCATGAAAATGTTGTGTAGTTGTTATTGATGTCTTCATGTAGTTGAAAGTTGTTGAATCAGTCCACATCCCAGACGGACACGCTATTCAGTTCCATGTGCGTTTTGAATCTCACGTATCTCTTATTCACTCCTCCAACTCACGAACACAAACATGAACGTGATCGGTTTGATTTTAGCCATATCTTTCGATGCTACCTGCAGTCTTGTCGTTCTCGACGGAAACTTCAAGCCAGTTTCCATTACGGCGCCCATCCCCGCTTCTGCCCCCTCTTCATCCTCACCGTCTCCTTCCAAATCAGCATCCCCGACTCGTGACGTGATAATGTGGATGGACCACCGCGCTCTTCCTCAATCCCGCCGAATCTCGTCCCTCGCCCAACACAACGACTTGACATCCTTGACCGGAGGCGTCGTGTCGCCTGAGATGTCGGTTGCCAAGGTGCTGTGGCTGTATGAGAATATGCAAGATTCGACAGAACACGGAGGAGTTTCCAAGGAATCGTGGTGGGAAAGGGCCCGGCATTTCATGGAGTTGCCCGATTTTTTGACGTGGAGGGCATCTAGAGTAAAGACGAGGGGCCTCAATTCGTTGGGGTGTAAGTGGTTGTACTCTCCTTCTACTGCCGAGGATACTGACTTTGTGGGCGGGTGGAAGAAATCGTTTTGGAAAGACGTAGGGTTGGAGGGGATGGTGGAGGAAGGATTCGTGCGGTTTGGAGGCGAAGAAACAAATGTTGTGGGGAGAACGGCGACAATGAAAACAACTTTATGCGGAGAACCAGTGGGTTACCTCACTCCTTCGGCGGCGGGGGAGCTTTTGGGGCTCGATGAAAAGGGTGACATAAAGGTTGTTGTTGCGTCCGGGATTATTGACGCTTACGCGGGCGCCATTGGGTAGGTTAAGGAGCAGAAGCGGAGAGGAATGTGACATGGATGTTGTCAAGAAACGGGTGATGCGCAAAGGTTGTTCGTTGCGTTTCACAGTACTGTGCTCAAACTCGGACCTTTCACACTTGTTTCTGATAGGACACTTGGAGCCAAAATGGATGGGAACATCGCGTTTGAAGATCTAGGTACAAGGCTTGCAATGATTGCAGGTAATGTTAATGATCATGATAGCTCCGATCTTGGATAATTGCGTACATTTTTGGCGAGGCCTTTCTTTTAACTTGGAGCAATGTGACGTTGAGGAGTGGGAATTCAGGGCGACAGACTGATTGAGTCTAATTCATTTCCACATTACTCTAGGAACTTCTGCTTGCCACATCGCTGTGTCCGGAAAACCCGTCTTTGTTCCAGGAGTATGGGGTACGTGCTGTTAAAATCCAATATCTTGCACTAAGAATTACGTGTTCCCACATTCTTCCGTGATTGCTGCAACTATATCTCACCAACTTCAACCCTCAGGACCGTATGGTGATGTTCTCCTTCCACAGACCTTCTGCCTCGAAGGCGGCCAAACCGCGACCGGCAAGCTCCTGGATCACGTCATCACCACTCACCCTGCCCATTCCGCCGCTTTGTCCGCAGCAAACTCCCAAAACACCGATATCTACACCTTCCTCCACTCTACAATCCAAGACATGGCTCGCGAGCAGAACCTTTCCTCACCCCACTTCCTCACCCGTGAACTGCACATGACGCCTGATTTCCATGGAAACAGATCGCCCTTGGCAGATCCGAGTATGCGCGGTGGTGTCGTGGGGTTGACCCTCGATAATGCGGATGGGAGCGTTAGGGCTTTGGCGTTGTTGTACCTTGCTGCTATTCAGAGCTTGGCATACTCAACGAGGCATATCATTTCTGCCATCAATGCGCAGAGGCGGAAAAAGGGAGGAAAAGAAGGGACGAGTTCAGCAGAACCGCCGGTGGGTACTATCTTACTGAGTGGAGGACTGTGCAAGAATTATTTGTTTGTGAAAACTTTGGCAGATGCGGTGAGGGTGCCTGTGGTGCTTCCGCGGAACGTGGACGAAATCGTTTTGGTTGGGTCAGCGATTTCTGCAGCGGCGGCGGATGCTGTTGCCTCTTCAAGGTCTCTGGACTCGTCTTCTCCTCAGGCACCAGCAGTGGGGAATACCAAATCAAAGGAAAATGACGGTCACGTTCTGTGGGACTTCATGACCCGAATGACGCGATGTGAGAAAGAGTATGAACCGACGGCAACGAAGGAGGAGGTTGAGTTTCATGAGAGGAAGTTTGGGGTGTTTTTGAAGATGTATGAGAACCAGATCGAATATAGGAAGATTATGGAGGGGGTTTAGAATAGGCTGTAGAAAAGGGGTGAAAGGAGGTGATAAATTCGTCGGGTGTAGGAATATCCTTCCATTTTCGCGGGGTGAGTCGCGGAGAGAAAAGATCAAACCAGATTTGTGAATGACATCGGAATTTTGGCGCTGTATCTGACATCAGGGTTCATCAACGTTATTCTGATTCATTGCAATTATATGCCGAATTATCCAGCATATCGATTTGTTTTTCTGTGCAAGAAATAAGCATATGTAAGGAAAACACGAACACTTTGGGGGCTGTATGTCGAGGAATTTTATTCATATCAGCGGTTGAATTGAAACGTTACTACACTTTTCGGTTTCGATAACGTGGTTCCTGGTCCTCCTCCATTCGTCCCGCCAATACTCAGTCCAAAGTCAGTACCTTCCGACAAAGCCGCTTTCCGACCACCATTCCCGCTGATGGTGGATATGGGGGGAAGGGGTTCGATGATTTGAGCGAGCTCCTGTGGTTGGAGATTGTGGTAAACCCCCTTGGTCGCACCTCCTTTGAAAGAAGACCGGCTGGTGCTGGACATGGAAACTGATCTTTTAGATCCTGGGTCTCGAAGCATCTCCCGTGCGAAGATAGATTGCGCGTACCACGACTTGTATCCCCGCCGAAGTAGATCAGCTGTTTTCAATGGTCGGACAGCTTTAGATCCAGGTCGAGAGAGATCTTTATTTGTCGCCGTCGGCACAGAAAGGCTGAAAGATGATCGTCCTCGTTTATCCCGACTGTGATTCGGCTTCCATGGGCAATTTGGTGGTTCGTCAGCAAACGGGGACAGGAGGCCAGTCTTGGACTGAACTTCTATCGCAGTTTTCACAATATCAGAAAGTGCCGTTCCCGTTCCTCCACCGTCCATTCCAGAAATATCAATCTTGCTGCGAGTAGGTTTTGCGTGCATCTGCATCTCATTCCCAAAGAAGTTCCAGTTCGGTCCCGTGGCTGGTGCAGGAGGTTCCTCGAGTTTGGGTTTTGACCCATAATGGTCACCGGCTTGGTGGTGCTTCCGCCTTCTTGCAAGCATTCGCCATTTTTGAGCTATCTTTCGGAGACGATCAAGAAGCTCTTGATCTTCATATTCCTCTGTCTCGATCGCTACGACCTCGGGGGGGCGGTCGGGGTATTGCCATGTCATCAGATTGCTGGCATCCCACAGGTTGGCTTGTCCAAAGGTTCCAATGAAGTCTCCTTTGAACTAAGACATCCATTTTGGACGAAATCGAGGGTAAGCTTCACTTGGGGGAAACCATGAATAAAAGACCCACAAAATCGCCGTGAACGTGAAGCAGAGAAAAAAAAACAGTACCCACCGTAAACATCCTCACCCGACTATCTGTCGAAGCAGTCACAATGAACTCGCTTGCCTCAATCACATCAAGGCTCACAATAGACCGACAATGTGCCCTGAAACTCCGCACAGCCGGCATCGTGTACGTGAGCCTGTCGCTTACACAAGTATCGCGTATATCCCAGAGTGTGATCCACCCGAAGGAGTCCCCCGTGAAGAGGAGAGAGTTGGTTGAGTTTGTGCACATGGCGAAGATGCCCTCCCCGCGGCCGTGTGTGGCATCCACCTCGAACATGAGGAACTCCTCGTCTGTGTTCCACCATCTGATCAGTCCATCGGCGCAGGAGGAGACAATGTCGGCGGCGGACTTTACCCTTGAGTTGAGGAAGAGTACTTCATATCCAGAGCATGTATAAGGTTTGAAGGAAAGGAATGGTGAACCCCATGCCTTTTCACAATGTTTCGAGTACATAACACCGACATATAGGTGATGGATGCGAACCTTTCTCAACAGATCGATTAGCTTTCCTCGCGTCATTCAATTTCGGAGGCTTCAACCGATGCAACACATGCCCCGAAACAATATTACAAATAATGATCTCCCCATCGTAACTTCCCGTCGCAATCGTACTCGGGGGCCGGAACGCCATGGAAAGTACGTCGTCGTTGTGCCAGGGGGGTTCGTTCAGGGGTGGCCATATGAGAGATGGTGAGAGATAGTGGTTCTCTGTGTCGAGGAACATGGTTATGCGACGGTTCCAACCAGTTGCGACGATGTATTGGCTGTCTTTTAGGTCGATAAACTGTATAAATGTGATGTGGGTTTTCTTCGATCAGATCGACACGTATACATGTAACATCGAGCATTCGTCTTTTGATGCACAACAACAAACGTTAGAAACGCACCATCAATCCCGTGACCTCGGCGTCGTCATCTTTGACTATTTCGTGGAGTAGCTGTCCGTTGTTGAAATTCCACATTTTGATGCTCCCATCTTAACCATTTCCCGTGCGACGCGCGAATAAGCAGATCAGAAGGCGTTGCTTGAATGATTCCAGTTTCAATAGAAACGCGGAAAAGAAAGAAAAAATTTTGTTTTACCTCTCCCGCCTGTGATTAGGCGACGTCTACTTGCATCAAACGCCATGGCGGTGATTTCAGATTTGTCATGGACGTCTGCAAAACGAAAGGCCTTCTGACCCGAAATGAAATCCTTCGAAAGAGAGAAGCGCGAATGTAAAAATGACGCTATGTCAATGCACACATACATGGGGCTCGTAGAAAAGGACGGGCAAGCACGCGTACGAAAGAAAAAGGTCTGACACTTACCCAAACATTCACAACCCCCCCATCACATCCACTAACAACCAAATTAAAATTCGCATTATACAACGCCCCCCTCAACGGGTAATCATGCGACCTCGGCACCTTAACTCCAACCTCATTCTCCTTCAACTGGTACGTCGTCATCGTCGTCGAAGCCGCAATCAACTTCCCCCCATTCTCACCCGAAAAATGAAGCCTCGACAACATATCCTCGGGTCGGTGTTGGAAGGGGTCGACGAGGGTTTGGAGACAGGTGTGTTTGCGTATGTCCCAGAGTTTGATGTCTTTGTCGACAGAGAGGGAGATGATCTGGCCGGTTAGTTCGTTGATTGTTATGTCGATGATGGGAGAGGTGTGGCCTTTGAGGGCGGTGAGGGGGTGTTGGAGGCGGTAGGGGTTCCAGAGACGGAGTTGCCTGTCTTGTAATGGGAAATGTAATGAAATATGGGGGAAATGTCATTGCCCGTGTTCGCCGGAAAAATCGAAATTCAAGCTATGATGTATAAAAGAAGACAAAACCTCAATGACGGCTCACCTGTCCCCCCCGTCACTAAAATCGTCGGAAAAGTACAATACGCAAACGTATTAACCCCCTTATGAATGGGCAAAGACGTATATATCCACTTTCTCTTATTGGATATAGTTGCGACAACGAGTGAATCCTTGGGGTCCGGAGAGCACGAAACAATGGAGGATAGGTGAGGGAAGTACCGCACTTTAACACACCAGTCGTTGTGCGTTTTACGTTTGCTTATCACTGAGATCCCGGTATGATTCGTCCCGGGTGTACTGAGCCCGACGGATGTGGATCCAACTGTGGCCCCGATACCGTTGTTGTTTGACATCACTGAACCGCTGATTCCGCCTGCAGTCTGAGAGCCAACGCCACCACCACTGCCGGCACCACCACCACCTCCACCACCACCTCCTCCTCGACATATTTTTGCGCTTGCATCCACAAATATCTGTTGGCACTTGTCTTTCTTGGTCCCATTATTGTTGAAAAGGACATCGTTCATAAAATGTAGGACCACGACGTGACCAGAGTCTGTACCGTACACGAGCATAGTTTCGTTGCTGTCTGGGTTGTCGCTGTCTGTCCAAAAGTCGAGGGTCATGGCGCAGGTGTCACCGATGTCCATTCGGAGGTCCGGTGTCATGCTGGTGAAATCTGAAAAAGGGGAAAAAAAGGAAAAGTGGACGATGTGAATATGAATATGTTTGCAGAACACGGTATGGGTACTGTAGTAGCTCGGTGAGAGATGAATTCAGGATTAAGAGGGGGGGGAGGACGGTGAAACCCTCACCAAAAAACGTGATCTCGTGATCATCAGATGCCATGGCAACCTTGTTAATATTTGGCATGTAGATACTTTCGTGAATCCACCTCCGATTATGTCGCGTGATCTTGTTCATGTTGTTCGGTTTTCGCTCATCGAGCTCAAAATCCTTTTTGGATCTGGACGGACGAAAAGTGCAGAAAGTGCAAAAAGCGCAAAAAAGGCAAAAGGTCGTTCGTTAAGTTAAGTGGACAGTCACTAAATATAACGCGAAACTCCATCCATCTAACGAACATATCCCATTTCACAAGACGAAACGAACATGCACCTCATGCATCACCCAACCAAATGTACGATTGATTCACTCACTCACCCCACATTCAAAAAAGACCTCTGCAACTTTAACTTATCACTCCACACACAAACAGTCCCATCCCGACTACAAGTCACGTATTTGCGATTTCGGGGTATGAAGATGATGGTGTTGATCATGTCTTTGTGGAGAGTGCTTAGGGGGCTGTGTCGGACCATGGTGTCGGCATCGAAGAGCCGGGTTTCGGCTTCTTCGAGCATCATTTTTTGGCCTAGGGTGTTCCACCGCCACAAAGGAAAGGGAGGGTGCGTGCGTGCGTGTTAGCGGTAAGCTTCGGTTTGTCTTTCTTGGTTTAACAACAGTCCAACAAACGTTTCGCCAGCAGTCCACAAACAAGGCCGATATGGAGATTGCAACGCAACACACCTTCCGCCCGAAGTAACATGAAAGTACTGAATTCGTCCCAGTCGATGGCACCATCTGTGTTGGCATCGATTTTCATGAAAAGAACGCTGAGTTGTTCTTCGTTTAGACCGTCTCCGAGGACTTTGCCGAATGCCTGAGATTGGAATCCGGCCGTTTATGGGGGGCGGGGG
>JADGJF010000686.1:731-16156 GCA_027596845.1 Quaeritorhiza haematococci | reverse complement strand
ATATCAATCAATATCACCCAATACCATCCATCGATATTCACCGATATGTGAGACGTGAATTTTACTTCGATGAATATTGACCGATATCAGTGTAACACCCATAGAGAGATTCAATTCCCCCCATAGAAATCAGTGATATCGATCGATATGGTTCGAAGTTGTCTCGGATTTTTAATGCTCTCATCTGGCACAGCATAATCAAGTCGGTCCATCCGTCCAGTGTGGGTAAAGGTGTGGGTGTAAGTTGCATGTCGGGTCTCTCCTCATTTCGATCCGCCCAATGCCTCCTCTCTAGAGATAACTCTGAGGTTTTGTCGGTGCTTTTCGAAGATCTCTCGGGGTAGCAGTTTGGTGAGAACGTCCCCTATCATCTCCTTTGTTGGCAGATGCTCAATGCGAGCAATGCCTCACTCCACCACCTCCCTAAGAAGTCCTGGTCTTCCAAATGCTTTGTTTGTTCCTGGTGTTTCCCTGTTTCGGCGATAGCCTTTGCACCAGTATTGTCTTTGTGGTACGATGGGCTTCGAATACTTGATCTTCATTGCTGCCGACCAGTGCTTGAACGTTGTCGCGGAACAGTATCGAGCAACCCGTGTCACTGCCGCCATGATATCAGGCCTTGTCTTGGTCGCGAGGTGAAGGAGTGCTCCAACGAGAGCTTGGTAAGGGAGCTTAGTGGTCGGTTTGTTGCTTCGCTTCTTGTGCAGCGTTGTGTCTTTCAACATTGTTATCTTATAATTAGAGCTGGCGACCCTGTAGCTCTTGAAGCATTTGACAATCTTTCGGACATACTTCCTCTGGTGCATCAGAACTCCATTCTCCGTCCACTCAAACTAGATTCCAAGTGCGTATAGCACTTTCCCTCTGTCAGTCATCTTAAACTCCTTCATCAACTCCTCCTTCAACTTCCTCTTCTCCTCCTTGGGTCCAGTATACGTAACAAAGATGTCATCAACATAGATCGGGAGGATACAGATGATTCTGTTACAGTAACGTATGAGAAGACATGGATTGAGCGTTGATGCCTTGAACCCGAGTTTTTGCAGGAATTTGGTCAATCGGAAAAACCATATATGTTTGAGATCATGAACATGATGCAAGAGACGCAAAGGAAGGCGCAGGAAGAGGAACGGAAGGAGAGGGAGTTTGGGGAGGAGATTTGTTCGTTGAAAAGGAACTTGGGGCTTTTTGATGGGAGTAATGCGACGAAGTATTTGGAAAAGTTTAAGGAGACTGCCACCAAAAGCAGCATTACGGAGACTTCGAGTTTGGTAGGGAGGTTTCGGAAGGTGTTTCGTTGGATCAGGTCGGCGGCATCGTGGTGAGGTCTCTCAGAAATGCGAGCAGATGTGATGATTGGCCAGACCCTTTTTTGGGAACTTGCGCCTTTGAGCTCTGCTCAACTTCAGACCTTCAAAGTCTTTCTCCCTTCGGCTCGCTCTCCTTCACCTCTGTGAATTGTGAAGCCGCCGAATTTGAGAGAAATACCTTTTTAGGAAGGAAGGGCGCGGAGGCATGCAGTGCAACGACGCAAGTTGCAAGTGTCCCTGGACAACAACCTCGCAGAAAGAAACAACTTCACCACGGTGGGTCGGCGGGTACGATGCTATCAAAGAGAAGGTTGGGAACGAACGGATTGGGAGAAGCTGAGAGGAGCTGTTGAGGAAGTTTGCTGGCGAGAAGAGAGGGACAGCCGCATCTTTAAGGGTGTGAGCGCTGTGCATGCAGGAACACAGGGGAGTGGATCAATGACTCCTACGACGAACCTGACAACCCCAGTGATTCCGCCAGCAACTGTACCCACTGCATCAATGGATGTGGAGAAGTTGATGCAACAGATGCAGGAACTGTCACTGAACCTCGCTGAGTACAAGCAGACACGTCAGAACCAGCCAATGCTGATGGCCCCACTGCCGCCCAGAGCGGTTCAGAGGTCTCAAGCTGGGATTCAATCAGGCGGAGCAGGAGGTGGCCGAGGGGGTCCAGAGAGATGCCTTTGGTGTGACAGTTTGGATCACTGCCGCTGCGACTGCCAAGACTTTGATGATATGCGGAAAAAGAGCGTGGTGAAGCTGATGAGCCGGAAGGCGTTCTTGTCTGGGGAGACTGCGCCCATTGCGCTGAACACAGGGAGAGGAGGGTCTCGAGCTCTTGTTCAGGATCAAATCCCGCGGACCAACATGGTGATAAGGGATGCGAACGAGGGAGGAGTAGCTTTGGCATATGGGGTCACTCTTGAACCCCACTTCTGCGCCATCTCTTGAACAGATTGAAGCAATGGCAGCACCAGTACAAGCGCGGGAGATTGATGAGGTGGACTGCGTCGGAAGGCGGAGGAGGTGCGGCAGACAACTGGGTGGGTATACTCAGTGACAGCTGAGACAGTGCTTGGGCTAGTCTTAGGTGAAGACGTTGACAAAGCTCAAGTCGCCTACGTTGACAAGAAGCGACAAGCCGACAAAGCACTTGGACCTGAATTGACCAGCTCTTCGAATTCTCGGCCAAAGGGAGCTCGTTCAAACTTGGGTTCGGGAGCAGAAAGGGTTAAGTTTCCTGACAATCCTGGATTGGCAGCGAACACTCCTGGAGGGAAGAAAACTGGGGAAAGGGCAAGTGTGAATGAATGAATGAATAAATGAATGAATGTATTTCTTCCAGGCGCAATCCTTAGTAGGACCATTGCCGACCAACCCTTCACCACATGAGTACCACCATCACCCACATTACAGGATTTTAATGTTATACATCGCACATTCTGCATTACCAGGCAACTACTATTATACTGAACCATATCCGGGTAACTGCTAATCCAGGCAGCCTGTTTTGTGCGCCGAATCTTCGGACCGAAGCGGGAAGGTCTGTGCTTGGTTGCCAACTTCTGCCGTCACAGAGTCTTGGATGTCGCCTCGGTTTCTGTTAATGCTTGGCCTTTCGCATACTGCGTTTGTGTAACCGTGATGCCACGAACTTGATGGGTGGTCCGAGCGCCACGAGGAATGTTAGTCATATGGGGCGGCATTATACCCTGCCACACTGGGTCCTTACAAGCTCTGTTGATTACCCGGAAGCGTAGCGCCTCCATATCAAACTGCTGTCTGCTAGCCACCAGTCTACAATCCTAACCACTCACGTAGTAGAGTGGGAAAGGAAAGTCTGCAGGGTGCAAAACAAACGAGAAAGAGAAAGGAGCTGCTATGAGGGGCAAGAAAGAAAGGCAAAGGGGGCATACAGGATATTGTCTGATATTGAGAAGGCGGTGGATATGGAGGAAGTCATGGAGGAAAGATTGATGAGAGCAAAAATTGAGATGACGCTAAGGGAGTTCCTTGGTTGTACTCATCAGGACATGCGAGATTTCATCATTAAGGTTATTCGGAAGAAAAAGCAAATCACAGAGGAGGCTATGATAGTGATGTTGGACGTCGAGTTGGATCTTGCGGAAGATATCACAGACGAAATTGAAAGAGAAATCCGTTGGCAGGACCAGAGGTGGCTCCTGTAGCACCCACTCCGAGGGAGATGACCGCCGAGACTTACGTGGCACAGGTTTACTCGGTTCAGAGCACTGACCTTGAGAAGGCAGCTGCCACGGACTATATCAGGCCAAATTTCGACATTCTGAAGGGTTAGCTGGGCCTGGTAGCTCAGTTGGGGAGAGCGCTGGCCTTCGACCGAGAGGTCAGAGGTTTGATTCCAGGTACCCACCCATACCAAGACTGCCCCAGCCAGTTTTGGGAAGGCCTCGCAAGAGGCATGCAAAGGAGGGAATGATCTTAAATTAAAAACCATCCGACTGCGGGCCTAGCCCAAAGACAGGACACCCCCGCACCGGTAACACGGTGAGTTAGTCAGCATGCAGAGGCGAGCTGCGCCGCTGGCAAGGCAGTAACAAGTAACGGGAAGTTGGGTAACCAGTGGGCCGCCGCGGTCAAGTTGAGTGAGGTCCTGGCTGATCATGTGATCTATAAGTAAGCGCACATCTTCGAGACGGCCTGCCAATTTAATGGCCCAAAGGGCCCATTGGCCAGATGCATATAACAGGGGGCTATACTGACCGGCGCGACAGATGAGAGCGGCTGCTGGTGGATGAAGGAAGTCCGCTCAAGGTTTCACAGTGCCCTTGCCCAGCTAACCACTGGAAATGCCCCTGGGGACCCGGGGAGAGGATTCAAGTTCCTCATGGGTACGTTATGTCAACCACCCGAAACTCACCACTCACGGTCTCAGCTCCAACACACTCTTCTTTGCCGATGATGGAAACATCCATGCCTCTACGGCCGAGAATGCCCAGATCCTTCTTAATGTTTGTGAACGATGAAGTCAGCGGGTGGGGATGAGGTTTGCAGCAGACAAGTGCATTGTCCTTTGTGGTCAGCAAGTGGAGTTGAAGTTGGGAGGGGAGGTGCTGCCGCAGAAGGAGAGGACGGATTACTTGGGGGTGACCATGAGACCAACAGGGATCGACTGGGACACCCACATTCAGCAACGGGCAGCAAATGGGAGGAGATGGTGAATCTGCTGAAGGAGAAGGGAATGAATTAAACTGGGTGGTGTTACTGATCTTCTGTGGAGGCCTTTCGGAGTTTCGTGAGGCCAGCCTTGGAGTACGGCATTGCCCTCAGCCCTCTCTCAGAAACAACACTGCGGCCGCTTCAGCGGGTGCAGAACATGGCTCTTCGGGTCCTGTTTGGCGCCTGGCATACGACTTCCATCAACGGCATGCACCGGCTGGCACGGGTGGAACTCTTCACCCATCGCAACCGAGAACTCAACGCTCGATTTCTGGGGGTACTGCATAACTGGCAGGACAGGCGGGTGCCGGCGGTCGTGATGTACCACACGGTTGTTGGGGTTCGCCATCGCTGGGAAAACTCACCCACAAACCTCGCGTACAAACACAACAAGATTTTCACCGAGAAAGCGCGCCGGGTTCAACTTCTCTTCAACCAACTTAGTCGTCGCAACCATGTCCCGCCACCAGCTTTCACTGACGTTGACATTTGGGAGGTGCGGAAGGAACACATGAAGGAGCTGACTGGAAGGGTGGCGGAGGTGATCTTCACTGAGCTACCCATGAACAAGCGGCTCTTTGTGATGCAACCCAACACCAGCAACCGCAATCAACTACACCTCATCAAAATGTGGATGTTGGGGATTATCGCAACTCACCGTCCTTGCCTCAACTGTGGGGGGGACGAGGAACTCAGCCGGGACCACGCCTTAGAGTGTTCTGGGGCCAACACCTTCATCCGCACCCATCTCGCCGAGCACGTCGACCCAACAGCCTCTATGCGTCTTGTCGACCAGGTTATTTACCACTTTGGGTTCCGCATGCACCCGACTTGGATCCTCAGGATCCGACCCGGGAGGATGGGAGACCACCACCACGCACACGCCGCCAGCAACCAGCAGCACCACCAGCACAGCAGCCGCAAGGCCGCCCACAATCTCTACCATGGGGAGGAGGGAGAGGACGCAGCCACAGCCAAGCACCCGCACCCGCAGCACGAGTGCGCCAGAACGGGAGGCCACGGAGGGAGAGGGCACCGGAGGGAATTGGATAAGAGGAGGGCTTGAGGGGGCTCTTGGATCTGACGCAGAGTCAGTTTGGACTTGTTGGTTTCCCCCACCTTTGATTTTCAGCATTTTCGTACTCTGTTTTCCTTTTTATCTGGGCGAGAGTGGGTCTTGGGACTTGGGGTGTTTTGATTTTCCTTGTTTTAGCACTGTCGCCGCCGCACAGGCATATTTTGCACCAACTTGCATTCCGCAGTCCTGTATTTAGCTTAGAGTCATATCCTACGTGCCTGGATACTTTGTTCAATACAGAGAAGATTGAAAACGTCAGGGTTAGGATGGGGGAGAGTACCCATGGCTAGAGCCGATTTTGGCCTTAATTGATGTTGGATCTGAAATAAACCTTGTCTCAAGGAACCTCTGGGCGCAGAGGGTGTGGCTGGTGGAGCTGTACCATGGATGGGTGCTGAGATCCGCGACTTCGCACACGGGAAAGCTATATGGGTCGTGCACGGGGGTGGATGTCTCAAATGGGGATGTCACAATCGACGCGAACTTTTTCGTACAGGACTCATGTGCGTATCCAGTCATTTTGGGGCAACCATTTTTGATGCGGGGAAGAATGATGTTTCAGTATTTGGAAGATGGGTCGGTTGGGCTTTCATCAGGAGCTTAGACGGAAAATCTGGCGTTCAGTTCAAGGCTGTGAAGCCGAACCATCCGCGAAATCCACTTCACCTGAAACCACAATACATCCAAAACAGAGAGGATTTTTGATGGCAAATCCTCACGAGCGGGTAGTCTAAGAGGGGGGTTGCGGAGATCATAATTTCCCGTTAGGTGGACAGATGGAATTAGCGATGCGGTCTGGGGGAGTTGTTTACTCTGAGATGGAATACTTGAAGGGAGAAGAACGACGTTGGTTGAAGCGAAAAGAACAAGAATTGCGGAAGAAAGGATTGATAGAGGATGATGAATTTGTGGCTGGGGTTTACGAAACAGACGTTCTGGCAGGGACGGTGATGGAGGAGCTGAGAGAAGTCTGTGAAAAGGAATCTGGGTTGGGACCACATGTGGTAGCAGTGTCGGAGCGGATTTACCAAGAGATTGAGCGGGTTTGGGGTGAGATAAGTCGTGAACAGGAGGGTGAAGGCTTCGGTGCTAAGTACAAACCGGTGGCAAAGAAGGTTAGGCCGGTGGCTGTACAGATTCCAGAAGATTGTGAGGAGGTGATTGAGGAGGTGAGGAACGAGCCAAAGATTGGGGATGTGTGGACGGAGGAGACTTTGAATTCGGTTGAACTCAGGGCGCGTCTGCTTCGGAAGGAACGGGAGGCGTTCAAGGAAGTCCTTCGTCGAAATGGGCGGGCGTTTGCTTTCAACGCGGCAGAGATGGGTTGCGCTGACCCGAAGGTTATACTGCCAATGGTTATTTTCACGGTGCCGCATCAACCGTGGAATATGAAGCCTCTTCGGGTTCCAAAAGCTCGACTACCAAAGCTGATTGAGCTCCTGAAAGAAAGGTTGGATTCGAAGATTCTGGAGCTGTCGCTTGCTCCTTATTCGTTGCGATGGTTCATGGTGCCTAAGAAAACAACCGACAAGCTGCGGTTCATCCAGGATATGCAGCCGGTCAACAAGGTCCCGATTCGGAACGTGGGAACTGCACCGATTATTGACAATTTTGCAGAAGAGATAGCTGGGTGTGCGATTTATTCAATGGGTGATTTATTTTCTGGTTACGATTATATTTCAGCTGGCGCGGGAAAGCAGAGAGATGACAACCATTCGAACACCTTTGGGACTTCTTCGGATGTGTACGTTACCGCAAGGAGCGACTAACTCGGTGGCCCATATGCAGGGGGCTGTGCAGAAAATTTTGGCGAAGTTTATCCGAGAGAAAACGATGCCTTTCGTGGATGATCTCCCTATGAAAGGGTGTCGGGAGGAAGAGAAGGATGAGACAATTGGGGCGGATGGGTTGCGGAAATTTGTTTGTGATCACTTGACCTTATCTGGGGCGAAGCCTCGTTTGGGATGGAGGAGATTGAAGTGGTTGGGCAGGTTTGTGGACCATGGGGAAGGAGACCAGAGTCGAAGAAGGTGAAAACTATAGACAAAATGGCTGAGCGTACTTCGTGTATGGAGGTGCAACGGTTTCTGGGAGCATTTGTGTTTTACCGCGCATGGGTCCCGCACTTCTCTCACGTCGCTGAGCCGCTGTATCGTCTGCTGAAGAAAGGGGTGAAATTCGTATGGGGAGAGGAACAGGAAGATGCGATTGAGGAAGTTGAAAAGGTTTCTGGTGACAGCTCCGGTTATTTGACGGCTTGACTACAAGGGTGGGCGACCAGTGGTGTTGACGGTTGACCCCAGCCCATTTGCAGTGGGGTGGGTGTTGGGACAGTACAACGTGGAGGGAAGTTGATTTGGGGCGAAAACGTTGAATAAGACTCAGCGGGAGTATTCTCAAGTCAAACGAAAACTCTACGGGGCGATGATAGCAATGAGAACCAAACAGAGTACCTTGCGGGGGCTTGGGAGGTCTTGGAGACCGACTGTAAGCTTTTGCTGAGGATGATCGCGAATTGTGATACTCCTGACCAGGCGATGCTACGATGGATCGCCTACATCCGGACTATGAATCCAAAGGTTTTTCCACATTGCTGGGAAGTACAACGCGTTGCAGACATGCTTTCTCGAGCCAGATGGGGCGAAAGGGAAGCGACATGAAGAAGAGAAACTGGTTAGGGAACGATTTGCGGTCATGGGGGAGGATGGAGAGAGTGGCGTCTGCAGGGCGGAGTTTCGGTGTGAAGGTTATGCTGATGATGAGGAGATGCAGGAGATCGGAGAGTTTTTGGCGACGGGGCGGAAACCAGAAGAAATGAAGAGGGAGCAGTACCAAAATCTAAGGCGGAAACCAGAAGAAATGAAGAGGGAGCAGTACCGAAATCTAAGGCGGAGAGCTTATCGGTTCATGCTGATGAATGGGTTGCTTTGGAGAAGGCCGAAGAGAGATGATGGAGGTCCTACGAAGGTGGTGGGAATGAAAGAAGAGAGGAAGAAGATTCTCGAGGACGCACATGAGTCTTTGGGTGGAGGACACCAAGGAGTCTGGGCAACATTCATGAAAGTGAAGGATCGGTATTGGTGGCATGGGTTTTATACAGACGTTTCGCATTTTGTGGAGACTTGTGAGAAATGTCAGTTTTATTCGACTCACAAGATAGTGGAGTTGGTCGCTATGCCGTTGGGGGTTGGAGGGAAGAGATATCTGGTCTTGGCAAGGAGGATCTGTCGAATCACGTCAAGGGAGGGCTCTATCGTCGAAGCACACGGATAAGGTGTACGCTTTCATCTTGGAAGATATTATCTGTCGTTATGGGGCTATTGCGAAGATTCGAGCAGACCACGGGGAACTCAACGCACAAGAGGCGAAGGATTTCTTCAAGAGGTTCGGGGTTGATCTGAATCTTGCACTAGCATGGGGTCCGCAGGGACCAGGAAAGATGGATAGGGGAATTCACTGATTGTGAAAGCACTCGTGAAGGCTTGTGATGGTGATGGGAAGGTGAGGCAGTGGCCGCGGAAACTGCCGTTTGCACTTTGGGCTGATCGGACTACGCACAGTTCAGTAACGGGGTATACGCCTGCTCAGCTGATGACAAGACAAGCGCCGATGATGCCTGTTGAAGTTACGGTGTCGACTTGGAAAGTGTTGCCTGGGAGAGATGGGATGGGTCAGGATGATTTGTTGGCACTGAGGATTTGTCAGTTGGAGCGTCGAGAAGAAGATGTGAGGATGGCGTTGGATCAATTGAGGGAAGCCAGGCTTTCCAATAAGGAGAGATTCGATCGAACATACTGATTGCGGCCAAAATTGTTGGAGGAGGGCGACTGGGTCCCCGTTTACAGCAACTCCTTGGACAACCAGCACAGCACCGTCAAGAAGTTTGCTAAGCAATGGTTTGGGCCGTATGTGGTTAAGTACATCCAGAAGTATGCTTCGTACACACTGGGGGAACTGGATGGGACTGAGTTGAAGAGTCGGGTTGCTGGAAACAGGGTCAAGCTGGTCAAACGGCAAAATGGAGAATGGAGTGAAGAGGATGAGGATGAAGTGGAAAACGAAAATGAAGGAGGGAAAGAGGAGTTGGGAGATGAAGAGTCGGAATCTGAAGAGGAAGAATAATCTGAATCGGAAGGGGAAGAGTAAATTCATTTACCATTTTCCCCACTTTGCAAGGACGCTCTTTGGAAAAAGGGGGGCGGGATGCCATGAGGTTGACTGACTGCCCACTGTGGGAAATTAGGGATTTTGTGATTCTTGAGGGTGGTTGGACGGTCTTCAGTATTGATGCGATTTATTTCTTGTACTTTCTACTTATGCCTTGACTAAGTGTATATTCTGTTTACAGCAAATTTCATATTAGCGGTCACCCCCCCTAATTTTTCCCAATTCCGGCTTAGTTTTGTGTGTCCCTGTGTACCCGTTGTCCCTCATAGTAAATCTTCCACACCTCCAAACTCATCCCTTACAAACCTTCTTTCCTCACTGCCGGGCTCCACCACAACCTCCACCTGTCATCGATGAAGATGGGGCAGCAGAATACAAAATGGAGGCTATATTGGACACACGAATGTATGGTGGGAAGAAGAAGTACCGCCAGTGGTTAGTGAGGTGGGCTGGATACAGCCCAGAGAGTGACCAATGGTTGTTTGATGATGATATCGACCACGGACACGACCTGATTGATGAGTATAAGGCCACCCACACTTACTGGAACAAATCAACAACAAAACGTGCGAAGGGAAAAAAGCAATGTTAGTGGACTTGCAAGGTTTCACAATCACCTGTCACCGCTGATTTCCCTTTTTTTTTTTACTGAACTTTCATCTTCAAAGCATCCAATTCAGCATGCTGGGAAGGGGGTAATGGAAGTCCCCATTGCTGGATCGTCATATTGTAGATAGTAGGATTAGAACTCGTAACTTAGCCACTGAACCCCTAGGTTTATGTCGGTATGACATGGCTTACTTCAGCGCTCTGTCTATATTCACTCTGCATGTTCCAGGTATGCACCAACGCCCTCACCCACTGTATGGACACTGGTATCCCTTATCCTGTATCATTTGACCATTGATTGTATCTAAATCTAACAGAGTCTACATTCACTCCGCATATTCCAGTACACCCGGGGGAGATTGTACAGAACGACATTGGGCTTTGATCATCCTGTGGATGTATGTTGGCCGTACTCGTACCTCAAGCCCTTACCCCCCAATTATGTAACTACAATAAATGCTATATCTATCATTTAATTAACGCTGCACTCTTGCAGTATCTGATTCAGCAGAGGGTTAAAACCGACCCATTCTTTGTGGGTGCCGCTCCCACTCCACACGCGCGCCAATGTCAGGTAACCAGGTGTTGCCATACAAAAGGGTTTCGGGAAATGAGATTCTTTGAATTGACAGTTTTGGATGTGAACATGCTTAACTGCTCCGATGGGTTCAAGGGGTAAAACGTAACAGACAGAAGGTGAGTGATTGCCAAGGAAAACACATTCCATCCCTGGTTGTTTGAGCTTGTGACCTTGCTCTGCCCTGAGAGTTCAGACAAGGACTTGACAACCGAATTGTACAAAGGTGTCCAATTTGTGGTTGAACGCCATGAAGTTCAAACCACGGAGCTGTCCTATCACCGAGTCTTGCCGTTGGAACACAGTTTGAGATGAGCGCTTCCTGCCTCATCCCCAAGGCCAACCATCCAAAGTCAACTGATCATGAGTCCCCTCCATCAACCCGAGGGTTCTCATTCTCATCATCTGCACCGCCTGTTCAACAATGATGCTGCCATGCTCATCTGGTCTGATTTCCAACGTGATCCTGTGTTCTCTGCAGAATGTACGGAGCTTGTGGGTGTTGTAATGGCCATCCCTACAAAGGGTTCTCCTTTGAAAGTGAGGGAAACGGTCACCTGTACGTAGCAGATCAATGTGACCCATCATCCACACGTAGACCTCATGTTTGAATTCTCCTTCAACGGTTCAACCCACATGAACCCTGTCCCAGCATCGATCACTATTGCCACAGCGCGAATGCCATAAGTGAGGGCATGTTGAGGGCTGATAATCAAATCGACAATGAGAAGTGCCAGTGGCTCCCACAGGTGGATCTTGGTATTGGTCAACGCTGAATTGTGACATTCAGCCTTCGAAATGGAGCAGGTCTTGCACCACTTTGCCACATCCCCATCCTCCCGTGCGGGTACTTTCTCTTCCAAAGCTGATCAGGTCATACCGAAAAACTACCTGACTGGAGCTTTCGGTTCGAAACGTGCCCCAAACATCCATGCCAAAGTGCCTAGGCATCCGACCCAATGATCTCCCCTGTACATGTGTCCTTCTTTTTTCCTTTGTCCTGCAGTGACTCCTTACCACATTCACTGGGTCCAGATCAATTCTTCTTTCCTCCCTTGTCCCCCTGCAACCCTTCCCCACATTTGCCAGGTTCATCAACATTTATTGCTGTATCAATGTCGTCCATTTGCCAATAGGTCAACCTTTGTACCTTAACCAACCGTCCCCTGATGTTCTCACCACTCTTGTCCCAAAGAGCGTGAGTCGACGAACAACACTCTTAGTGCCCAATGTCTTCGAGTCGATTGGGGGATAAAATGTAGCTGCACGCGTTTTCGGAGTACTTGACATTCGGAAATGCAACAATTTCGCTGTTGAAGGGGTTCTTCTGGATGAGTGTGTGAAGTCCCTGCCTCCCAAAAATATTTTTTCCGGCGCGATCTGGCGCTGACACATGTGGTTTTTGGTCGGACTTCCCAAAAGCTGTACAGCGTCCATAGGGTCTTGGTTTTCGCATTTTATTTTCAAGGGTGTCACAAATCGCGATCTTGTGTCACCTCATTTACGCCTGACGAGCCGCTTCTGTGAACACCTCTCCACCCATCCAGTCGTGCTGAGCCGGAATTACCATTTTGCCGCTCTCCTCCGGTGCTCTGTCAGCCTCTCCCTCCCTTCGGACCTCTTTCCGCCCCTCCCATGACTGGTGTTTCAGGATCCCACCAGTCAGAACCTCATCTTGGCACCCGAAATTAGCCTCATCAAGTCAGCAGGTCACCTACACCAACACCAACGCCCCCTTTGCCGCCCAATCTGTCAAAACAGAACGAAGCGCCTTCGAGACGCCGCCCCTGTGACCATTTTGGGGTAGAGTTTCACTTCAGTGAACCAATCCAGCTGTTCCTCGCCCCCAATTTTGCCTTTCTCGGGCTTTCTCCCTCTTGATTTTCCCTTTTCTAATCAGTTTTATTAGTCATTTTGTCGTTTCCTAATGTATTTTTGCCGTTCCGTTTCATTCCGATTGGTCTGAGCTTTTCCCCGTGGTGTTTTGTTTGTGTTTGAAGCTGTTTCTCTTTTTTCTCTTGGTGTGTTTGAGTGATTCGGGACCCAGAATAGCTCGTCTCTGGTTCCCCCACTAAATAGTCTAGTGATAGATAGTGGTATTTCTGGAATGTCTCGACTTTTCCCAAACTTAGGTAGTTTAGGTGAAGTTAGACACATAATACATCTCATCTTCCATAATTATTTGCGCTCACGAGAGCTGTGAAGCATCGACGACACAGTGCACGGACTCGGATTTTCACGCGATAGCAACCAAGGAAGCTAGAACGCTTGTTCGCGTTTTACCTGGTATTTGGATTAGTACTAGAGACTACTGAGTTTCTGTGAGAGCCGACAGACACTACATTGTTCCCGGGATCCCACTCCTTGCACCGGAAGCGAAGAGTGATTCTGCACGTTGATGCTGCTCAACGTTTTGTCTTGTTCCTCAAACTCGACGAAACAGTCTGGAAAAGGTGAGATGTGAATCATAGAACCGCCATCCACCATCCAATCTATGCTGTTGTGGCGATCGCCCTTCATCCCCTTGTTTCCTACCTCATCCGCCATATGCATGAAGGTAACATGGAATTCAACATCATGCCCTTCATCCATCTCCTCATAAGCATCATCGATCGCGAAGTAATCATCTCCTTCGTGCACCACGTGTGTTTCGCCATTAATCATACACCAGCATTGCTTTCATCTCTGGGGCCACCGATTCTCACAGGAGGTCATAATGGGTCGGTGATGTGATTTGACGAATTACTCCCCGCGTTACGAGGGTTCCAAGGGCAGTCGTCGTAAAAGTGATTGCACGATTTGCACTTGCTGCATTTCTTTCCCTTCTTCGGAGATCCATCACCACCACCATTTCCGTCAGTTGTGTAGCGTTGGGCTTGGAAAGGTTTAATTCGGTGATCGGAACGAGCGTTGGCGCTGGTGATAAGAAATAAAGCAAGGAAAACATTCGTGTAAATCGACGATACAGTACACAGACACGAAAACAGACGGAAATGAAGAAAGAGTGTTATACTCATCTTGAGTGGAGTGTGAGAGAGCGGTAGATGTCAATAACGTGCGGTAGCGGGATAGTGGCGTTGGAGATTGCGAAAACGGAAGTGGTAGCGGATGTGTTCTAACTTCTAAGATTGCAGGGAGTGGAAAAGAAAATAGAGGGAAGTGAGCAAAGGCGTTTAAGGAGAGTAAGAAAGAGATTGCTGAGGAAAAGTAGAATAAAATAAAGTAAAACAAAGAAGAGATGAGATAAAAGTGGAAGAAGAAAAGTTGGAAAGCAAAGTTTGAAGAAAAGAAAAAATGTCGCATGATCCGGAAGCGAGCGAGGCTAGAGAGCAAGGCTCAAAGAAGAGGGATGAGCTTTTGATGTCGGTGCCTTGCTCGTAATGACAGCGAACTGTTAAGCTCGGCTCAACACTCCCCACGCTGCAGCTTTTGCTCAAAAAGTGTATCTGAGAGAAACATCATCAAGTTGGTGTGTCGTTTATAAGGATGATGGTCAACTAATTAATTGGGTCATAAGGATAGTATGGAGCTTGAGAGCGGGAGTGTCCTAATTACAATACAGCTTACATGAGTCAGGTTCAGAGGGGGAGAAGAATGTCAATGGAATACTATGCAACCTACAAATCGAAAGTGAATCCCAGATTCCCAAGAACTGGAACCAAAGGACGGGGCACCAACTTTTCTAGCATTTCGAGATCATAATCAAGAATATCAAAGGGTATGGGGTCCAAGTGGCCAATGTAAAACTTGGGCCCAGGAACCTTAGTAATGTTGTGGAAGACGCAAACTCTTCCTGTATCATGCACTGGTCCGTTGTGAAGGTGTTCTTCCCCACGGTCGACCCTGGCTTGAACAAGCTCACCTCCAATGTTGATTGTGGCGGTTATCCCATCTGCAGAAAGAATGGCGACGTGCGTGAAAAATGAGGCAAGCAGCAACTGCGAAAGCTTGCCAAGATCGATCTGGGGCGCAACTTGGTGATCTGAATCGACAGTCCATTCCTTTGGACGGTGGTGGTGACTGTGCTTGGTTTCCGCACATCCAAAATCGTGGAGAGAACGCCCGGTTTGTTGTAATTGCGAACGTCCTCCTTGCCATCATTTTCGTCACTGTTGTTCTCGTCCTCGTCTTCCTCGTCGTCTTCAGCGTCCGATCCTACCCCTGTGCAAGCCACCTTCCGGGTTAGAAACTTGGAAGCAAAGGAAAGTAGGGACCGCCGGGTCTGCTCAAGCTCAAAAAGGCAACGTGATGAGATCCCGGTCTCTTTGCACCATCGTTGCCGCTTCTTTTCCCCGCCCAACTGCCACCTCCAATACGCATACAGATTCAGCTTGGTGACAGTTGCTCCACGTGGCAGTCCATCTGCTGAAAAATACTTTTCCACAAAAGATGTCGTGCTGGCACTGGCTTCAAGCTCCTCGTCAGGATCGCACGGGGGCGCCGCCCGCGGGGGGGTGGGGGGGGGGGGCGGGGGCCGGGCTGG
>JADGJF010000685.1:0-16175 GCA_027596845.1 Quaeritorhiza haematococci | reverse complement strand
GGGGGGGAGAGGGGAGGGGGGGGAGGTGCCATTTTGAATAGTCCAAACTGATGTGTTCGCTTTTGGCATCGTAGGTCGCTTCTTATCCACCGATATATACACAAGCCATTACTGCGGGACAAGGTCAGTTCGAAATGTCTGTGTCTGTGAATTCGTTTAATGACGATACGCGATCTGCAATCAATCTGACACTTAATGTCTCCTACGGTTCGCTTGGCCCTCTGCTCGTTCTAAGGGATCGCCGGAGCCGTGCCATCCATTTCCCAACTTATCATCTTAATCTACTATCGCGGTTCAACCGACCAAATGGTCACCACCGCCTTGGAGCCACCTCCAAAAAAGTCGGACGGCTCGGCATTCATTTACTTCATGATCACCGTCTCTTTAACTCTCGTGTCCTTCTGCGGGTACCTTCTCCTCGTCACATTCTTCGAAAAGTATTACAAAGACCGGGCATATCAGAAAGTGAGCACCACTGAAGAAGCCCTCTTCGATGATGTCGATGTGGAGGACGACCCCGAGGACCTAGTGGTCGAGGAAGACATCAGTCAAACACAGCCGCTGTTATCGGGGGTGCGCGTAGATACCGGTGCGGACGCGGAAGTCTCGGGCGCCGCGACGAACCACAAATTGATTGTCATCTCGGAAGATTCGCTCCAGATCCTCCTACCACAAATCAAGACTTTTGTAATTGCGATCTTTTTGAACTTTTTTGTGACGCTTTCTATGTTCCCGTCGATTACGTCGTCGATCGGGTCGGTGCGAAGTAATGCCGACCTTGGAACTATTGGAGGAAGTCCATCATTGAGCTCGAGAATTTTTGGTGACTTGTTTATCCCGATACATTTTTTGGGTAAGTTGTGCAGACCTCAAAACGCTCATACTCATCTCGAAGTCCCTTCATCCGATCCATCTCGTCTGAGGAAACTCATCGCATGCCAAACATCCTTCTCTGCCCTCTTAACTTCCCCGCCCTCTTTTAAGTCTTTAACATCGCCGATCTTGTCGGTAAAGCCCTGCCCGGCTGGCGCCCCGCTTTCATCCAATCCGGTCGCACGCTCCTCCTCTTCTCCATCTCCCGCGCCATCCTCGGTCTATCTTTCCTCCTCTGCAACGTCCGCTTCATGGACCGCTTTGGCGCACCATTACCCCGCAAACTCCCTCTTGTTTTTGGGGATGCCGCGTATCTGGTTGTTTTGTTTCTGTTCGCGTTGACTAATGGGTGGATCGGTACGAATGCCTTGATGCAAGCACCGAGAGCGGCAATGCAGTCGAGGGGGCATGGGGGGGGGCGAAGGGGTTCTGCGGGGTCCGTTGTGACTGGCGAAGGGCTTGTTGGTGCAAGGGAGAGTGTGGGACAGGGACGAGAAATCGCTGTTGTTGAGGACGCGAGATTGGGACAGAGGGTTGGTGATGTTATGGTGTTCGCGTTGGCAACAGGGTTGGTGGGGGGTAGCTTCTTGTCATTTGCATTCCGAGGGGCGCTATGTTCCTGCAATCCATTCGTGTCGTCGTGAATGGATGGGTTCTGGACCGTGGTTCAATTGTTGGATCGGATCCGCGCCGGAGAGGGAAGCCAAAAGATATTAGCCATTTAAAGTTTTGTTTCTGCATGCAACCTAGTGCGAACGTGCCATAGTCAAAGGCAAAGAAAAACGGATCTCATCGGATACCTGCAACGTAATCAATAAATATTGTATCTTATTTCGTTTCACATGCATCACGACCAAACTGCTCTTGCCTTCCTTTACTGACTTTTCTACAAAGTGTTTCCTCTTGTTTGCATTGCGGTTTACTGTAAAGAAGCTTGGAGTACGTCCAGTGCAAAAACAACACCATGACCATATGTCCAGATGACATACACATATTTTGTTCCTCCTTTTCCCTGTTCCTTACTTCGTTTCACGATTCTTCTCCTTTTGTGCCGCCACGCAAAATGTTGCAAAGCACATCAAACATAACCCACGGAAAACTCACAAGCTGCCCATCCATATCCAAGTCCATCCCCATGTGCTCTTTTTCCTCATGCTCGAGAATCTTAGCCTTGCGCCTCTTGGCCGCTTCCTCGTCCTCCTTTTTCTGCTCCGCGTTCGGTTCTTCAGCCTTCTTCGATCCACCATCACTGCCACTCCTGGACGGAGAAGTCGGAGCCGAGCGAGGCCTCGAGACCCCAACAATCCCCACCCGCCCCGCAATCTCCCGCGCCGTCGCCGCGTCATATGTGACGACGTACCAAGCCGACGCCCTCCTCAAATATGGAAGGGGTACTGCAGAGTTCAAATGAATTGGGCTGTCTGCGTATTTGTCGTCGGTTTTACGGTATGCGGTGAGGGATTCGATGTATTCGTCGGATGCGAGTGGTTGGGGTGGGTCGGTTCTGAAAAAGAGGTCACGGTAGTGGCGTTTTAGGGTCCAGTATGTTTCCATGATCTGGGGTGCAACGGATGGTTTTCAGGGTAGGACGGGGACGAACGTGGACAGAAGTAAGCTTTAATACTGAAACAAATTCGTGATCATGCCCAAACAGTTCAGAAGAAGGAGGTCTGGCGATTTTGGTCAGGACGCTGATCGTTATGTTCTTACCTGTTCCTTCAGTTCCTGCGGCTTTTTTTTCAAATTGTAATCATCCAACCTCAAAATGTATCCCGAAACCAATTCGAGCTCACAACCAATACCATACCTGAAGTCCAACAGCAAACAACATCAGTACACATACATCGATGTTAAAGATCGGTACAGAAACATGTAGAACGAAAAGCGTCATCACCATCCAACTACCCAGAAAGAAAAGCGACGGGAAAAGTAAATTGTACTCAACTGATTCATTAACGCCTGCAAATCCCGATCATACGCAACTTTCGTCTTCACAGCTTCCTCCAAGTACCGCTCGTACCCCTTTACAATCAATACCGGCAACGGCGAACCGATGTCCTTGATCAGTTTCAGACTCACAACCGGTGACTCTCCACCAGGACCACCGTTGCTTGTGCCGTTGCTGCCGCTTCCGACGACCTTCGCTTTCCCGGTACTGTCATCGTCGGTCTCCCCCGTCGTCGCTGCATCAGCAGAAGCGGGTCCACCTTGTTGTTCCGCCTCCGCCTTCTTCTCCAACTCGTTCTTTTCTTCCCCCTCCAAGATTTTGACGCTCCGGTAGATGACCCCAATAGCCTTCTTGCTCTGATACATAGGTTCGTGATGCTTCTCCATGAAATCGGGCCATTCTCGTGGTTTCATACCCCTTTCCATCACGGCTGGCACACCTCGCTTGGGGAAATCGACTGCGAGGGAATGTAGTTCGGAGAGGGCGAGGGCTGCTGGGTCAAGGGCACCCATTTCGGCTCGGTCAGCAGTGCCGAGCCACGCATTGGCAATTTGGCCGAGATTGTTTTGACGGAGGTAGTCTGTGTGTGTATCCAGAGTAGTGGGTGAGACCGTCAGAGGGTTCATAGGCAAGAGACGGATTGTAATGAGGGCTTGTCAGCCTTTGCATTGTGATGTACTTACTGACAAAATGTCTAGATGGGAGGGAAGACACACGTTGTAATCCACAAGGAATAAGACCAAATGCGAGTTAGACACGATCAAGTTTTGTTTGAAGGAGGGGTTGGTATGTGAACCACCAAAGCACCAAGTTGAACATGGGCAATGTAGGAAGAGTTTGAGGGATTTTAGAACTCACTTCTTGACATCCTCAATCTTCACATCCCGTTCCAACTTCGGTTCCTTCCCCGGACTATAATCCATCGGCTCGACCGTCCGTGGTGGGATAAGACGTTCATCGTACGTTACCTGACCAACATACATACGACATATGTATAATGTACGGACATCAGAGTAAGATCATGAAAGAAAACGACGAAGGCTGCGAACTGTCTTCGCCAAACCAACTTTCACAATACTCACAAAAAACGTGTCCCCATCCAGATCCCCGCCTGCAATCATCTGAGGCAACGGCACAGTGCCATGCTGACTAAAAGCCACCACATCCACCAAGCATTCCAGGTGCGGTGGGGGTGTCGGGATCGGGACATCATCCTCGTTGTCTTTGTTGCGATCTTTGGCACCCTTTTTGGCTGTTGGGGCAGTTTTGGGTCGGATTTTGAGAAGGCGCGGGTCGTTAAGGCCGAGGGCTTCGACGACACGGATATCGCCGGGGTGGAGGCAGGGGCTGCGGGTGATGACGACTCGACCCTTTTTATGAGAGAGATCAGAATCCGGTAGGAGTGAAAAGGAATCGTCAGGAAAGGCGGTTCCCGAGAGCTCGTTCTATTGCAGGATTGGCAATACGGCAAACGATCCGCAATGCACGAACCCACATTCTACGATCTCCCTCCCCAACGCGGACACGGGGGAAGAAACACGACAAACAACTCACCGCAATGTATTCCTTCTGATCAGTCATGGGGTTCGTGTATGGGACTGTGCAAGTCCATGGCCATATATTGTAAGAACCATGAGTGTGGGCGAGCGGGAATCAATTAATTATTCGTCATCACATCTGTCTCTGCGCTTTGAATCACGAAATGCAATAGTTTTACATGAGGATGTGTTTCGGATACATTTAACACATACCGAAAATGGTGTTCTCTGGTAGCTCCCCGCCTTCGTCCAAAACCCCCAGCAGGTTGCAGCTTTTTGGGACATGGATCTTCGTTTTCTGCTTCAAATCTTTCAACTGTATGAGCGATGGGAAGAGAATGGAGGCGATGTGGTTGAGTGACAAAGGAAAAACACAGGAACAAGGTTGCAACCACCCCATACAAACACATACCTGCATCGCGTGAAACAACTTCAACAAATTGACCAAGTACGGTTCCCCCATCTCAAAAAAGCCTGCCCTAATCATGTGCACAAGCATTCCTGCGACTCCACCTGGTTCACCACCAATCGCACCCCCCGACCCTCCGGATCTCTTCCTTCTCATGGCACCACGATCCAGCTCGCCATCAAGCCCGAGGGAGTGAGCAGCGTTGGTATCTTCCCCGTGACTCGTGAGAACCCGAATGGCTGTCCATTTGTTTGTATGCATTTCATTAAGGGACGAGACCATTTCGTTTTTCAGGTCGATGAAAACCTGAGAAATAGGAGGGAACAAAGATTACGCCGGAGGGGTCCCGAAAAGGAACAGAGTCGGTGGTGAGTTCCCAACAATCAAAGTTAACCACAGCATTCCAAGCCCTCCTGATACGAGCAATTCTCATACACCCTTTTCCTCGCCGCCCCTGACGTCCTTCCTGCACATCAAACCCACTTCTTTTGGAACCCCCAAAGTCTCCAACAAGGTGATACATTGCCGATTAAGAAATCCGGCGCTGTAAAAACTCGCCCGACAAACTTCGATGACACGATGCTCCGAGTAGAACTTTGCTTGGCTGTCGCGGATGTGAACGTGGAGCGGATTGATCGTAGGGTCGACGCACAATACTGATGGAGGGGAAAGAAGGGATTTTTAGAAGGATGCCGGATATGTACGTCCCAGAAAATACACATCAGTGAGTGGAGAGTATTAGGGTTTGGCAATTGGATGGTGAGAAGGACTCATCGTGCGTACCTCCTTTCCTACCACCCATTCGAAACTGACCGTAGGAACCCAGCGTTCAATCCCAACAAAACCAGCAAACAATGAGAAAAGCACATCGAAGCATATCACATCGAACACAAACACGCATACGTCCTCAACACATGGTTGCCATTTACAGCACTCACCTGATACGCCGACGGCACCTTTCCTCCCCCTTTAACTCTCACAAACTTCCTCAACTCTCTCGATGCCTTCTCCGCAAGCTTCACCCCAATTCTCCCAACCCCATCGCTGAATACATATCCGTTGCGCTCTACATCGGGGTATTGCTTGATATTTTCGCTCAGGATCACGCCGATCGCGGCAGTGGAAGAGAAGCATTGGGCCATGCTAAGTTTTGTGGCAGATGGAGTCGGAAGATGAGTTGATTCAGCATCTCATCTGAATATCAGAATGTCCCCGAATTGGCGGCATTGCGAACAAACTCCTCTACTTTATCCATCCAAAACCTTACCGTGCAGCAAACTTGGCCGGATTCCGAATTGAATTGAAATCCCCCATCCCATTCCTTATATCCGTCGCGGTTCTCACACCGTTCGAATGATAAAACCAGCACCCTTGTCCTCGTAACTGACTGTTTGAATAATGTAAAAATTCGAAATTCCGCCCCATGATCGTAACCCCGGCCTCCAACACGGCCTCAATACGTTGGTATATCGCCCCCATTGCACCATCATCGTAAATAGCCACATCACCATCATTGTCATCTCCTTCATCGTCTTCAGGCTTGGGAATTGAAATCTTTTTGCTTTGACCGGCTGTAACAGGCTGGAAATCTTCGTCACAGAAGGAAACACGCATGAAAAAGTCATGGTTTACTTCGGGATAGGTGCGAAGGATACGATTGGTGAGTTCGTAGTGCGGACCGGTGAGGTAGACTTTGGAGGGGGTGATAACGATCTGGCGTTTGTGCAGGAGGCAATGGATAACATTTTTAAGAAAACTGGAAGCAAGACCTGCATCCACAAGGATGCCACTCCTCACTCCCATAGCCAACACAGCTGGCATTTACCTTTCTCACTCTCGCGAGGTTCGTACCCAACTTCCTCGTCCGCAAAACCTTTTGTTGCACTACCAACTGGTCGCGGAGGTGTTCGCAGAGGACTTCTGTGGGGTTGAAATAACGCTTTCGCGGGGTGCGCATGGTTTCCAGGACACATTCGGCTACCTCAGGGGAGAGGCTCTGTGTGAGTTGGGGATGATATGAAGGGATAGATGTGGGAGGGGAGGAGTATTCGGTTTAGCAACGAGAGACAAACGCGTCGTTTTTCATCTTTCTTTTCATGCACACGTACCCGGAGTATCTCAACGAATTTATCGTCGATTATATACTCGCTGACCATGTTCGCAGTGATCATGCACAAAACCTTGTTACATCGACGCATCGAAGAACGAGGATGGTTAGAAAGCCATAAACATGCGTTGGAAACTCAAACATACAAAACAACTTGCTTGAAGACGCGTGCGCGCGTATGACTTTAATGAAGCGTGATACACACCTGATAGACGACACGGAACTCCAATCCAGACTGCGTAATCGGATATGGTACCCTCTCCCCGGCAGACATAACCTCCAAATCGACAAACCTTCCCGCATTGGACACCAACCCAAATTCCTCAAGTCGCTCCAAGAAAGATAAAAATCTTGCCTCAGGAAAGGTTGCGGGTTTGCGGTCCTGCAGGTCCATGTCAACGATATTAGTCGGTTTTCTCGGCGAGCGATTCTTGTTGCCTGGCGGGAAAAGCGGAAATGTAAACTGGTACCGATGGTCCGGCCATCGCCCCAACCAGTTCACATTTTCAACGACATCCTTCTTTCCTTTAAGGCTTTTCAGGTATAGTAGCCCGTCTGGGAGAGAGACTTCGCCGACTGATGCTGAGATCAGGCGTTTCCAGCCCCTTTGAATGCTCCAAACTGTTGCCACGATATCATCTGCAGAAGGCGCGACCTCTGTGTCGATTGATGAGGACGAGGATGTTGGGGAGCCAACGGACGAAGAGTAGGGTTTATCTTGGTAGTACATTCGCGGGGGAATACTGAAGGTGCCGGTGAGAAAATAGTGGACTTTTTCGTCTTGAAGATCATATTTCCGTTCAATTTTGAAGGCGTCGGCTACGTTCTGGAAGCTTTCATGAAAAAAACAAGGATCAGATCACTATATTCAGTATTGAAAGGAAGTGGGGCATGAGATTATCTGCTCACCGGTATTGCATCTTGTAGAAATACTCCCCGACGTGAAAATAGGTGACGATCTCTGTAAATTGGGAAGAAAGAACAACAAGATGAGGTTTGAGATGAGGCCTCAAAAAGAACCTCCACCACTCTCGGAAAGGACATTATCGCATTTATCAGAGCAAATTCATGGAAACGATAACATTACGTTGAAACTTCGAATATTCAAAGGTGACTATGACGCCTGTATCATTCTGGCTACCCCCTACTTGGGCGCCGTGCAGAAACAGATTCTCAGACAAGAAGGTGCCAAGTTGGAGTTGTGTTGCGATGAACTCGTCCTTTGAAGGCATCCACGATTTGACCGGAATCCCTGCCTTGCTTGTACCAATACTTCCGGTCCGCCAAATCAAATGTTGTTGTTCCCTTTGTTCTTTCCGATCAGAGTACGTCCGATCCAACTTCACCTTTATCTGAGATCGTCTTGCAGCGAACACGTTCCCCGGCGGAGCTTGATTCGATCCATCGGATTTACGACTTGAGGCTGGAAAGAGGTACACAGCCATTCCGGGGCGGGAGATCAAGTCCTTGGCGAAATCCGGATCTGGGTTTTCCATGCGAAGGAAAGCAGTACCCGCGAGTTTTGTTGAGTCATTCTTGTCTTTGTGAATGTGGCAGTAGGCGATGCTCGTGCCAAGAGGGGACGGATGTCGAGTTTGAAAGAGGTCGACAAGGTGTTTTGCGAGGTAGGCGTGATTCAATGACGGCAGGTTGGTCGGGATAGGAAGATTGAGGAGATAAAGGGGTAGGGATTCGGGGTAGTCTGATCCTCCGTGGTCCATTTCGGGTAGAGAATCTGTTGGTGTTTCTGCATGTGTTGGTGGTGATGGGGTCGGAGGGAGGGTGTCTGGTGCAGCGAAGGCGGGGTCTGCGGACGTGGCCATCATTATTGCGCAATCGATAAGGTCCAGGATCTAGGATGCTGGAATCTGTTTGTTCGAAGCAATGACGAAGCATTAAGAGATGATAAGAGAATGAACTCTTCTGACTCGGAGCAAGGACGTAGAATTGAGCTTCTCAAAAAGAACGACTTTCAACGACTCCGGGGACGCTGAGACTTCCTACCCCACCATAAATAAGGTATTGAAGAGAGGTTCTTGACGCTTGGTCACGTGGTGGATATACCTACTCAACGTATGGCTTCCTTGGACCAGGAGATGGTCAAATGACGCCGTAGGCGACGAAGCTCTTAGCAATGGCTTCGGAGTTGAATCTTGGACTGGCGGCAAGTCACGTGGATGTCTGTACCACGAGGCGAGAAAGCTTATTTCAGAGTGGACAGATGAACTGTGCATTTTTAATGGAAACTGTCGCTGAGGGAGTCCCCCGAGAAGTCCAAAGGTCTCTTGCAGGATGGCAGCACACCCCAAAGAAGAACCCAGCTGGTCAAGCCCGTCGCGATGGTCGTTGGAAGGCTGAGAACTCCCAGGATCATGTGGAGGACTACGGAAAGAAGAACGTGATAGTTTGTGGAAACGCAAGTTGGGGCCCGATAGGTGGGGTAGGGAGACGCAACGACTGCTTCGAGATCTGAAGAAGGTCGTCCGGAACAACCCCGATTTGTTGTTGCTGTTTGTGGACAAGTTCAGGACGTCCAAAACATGCTCGAAATGCAACGACATCAAACATCTCCTGCGTCAGCTGTACGAAGGGAGTGGGGAAGGGGTCAACGGGGATCTGATTTGGGCGTTTAACTGTCGCACCATCTGGGATCGTGATGTTAATGCTTCTCACAACATCAGAGCTTCGGAAGTTTTATGGTCATGCACAAGGTTCGCGCGACACCATTCCAACGGCCCCACGCACAGATGCCAAGAAGTAGAGTCCATGACCGTTTTTGTAGGTGTTGCGCTTTTTGTGTAGCGTTACATTTGTACGATGGTCGAATGTCGGAGTTCGTATCCAGGTTGTGACAAGCTGCACCCAAAAAAAAAAAAGCAAAACACTGCTTTTGGCATTCAGACTGGCACTAGCATCGTACAAAAGTTTGGAAGTTTCGGGATTGATTTTGTCGGAGTTCGTATCCAGGTTGTGACAAGCTGCACAGCAAAAACACTGCTGGCATTCAGACTGACACTGGCATCGTTCAACTCTCCTCGTAACGTCGATTGGGTTGGGCTCGAGTTGCAGAAAGAAATTATCGTCGCATGCTGTCTCAGTGTGCGATGTTTCGAGCATTCCTGAGCTGATAGCGATGACTCGGCACACGGACTTATACGGAGGGAAAACATGATGCCAGAAGGGTCCTTTACCGGTGGGAAAGGCAGCTTGTTACTTTGGGGTGCGAACCAATAGACAAATTGATGCCAGGAACATGACGACAGGCAGTTGCGCGTCGGTTTTACGAAGGGCGAGGGTCATATACATTCGCCCCCATCTCTGGATCACCGGAGCAATCTGTTTAGTCGACTCATACCCCAGAGGGAAGAAAAGGAGCGATGGGCCGATGGGGTGAGTTATTCTGCCCAGCGAACTGGCTTACGTTTTGGACTGCTGAAACTGTCCGTCCCATAGATGTGCTGCTCAGATATCAATGATGCACAATTCTGCTTTTCTTCTCCACGGCAAGCTCTTAGAGTCGCACGATTCTGAGTGTTTGTCAAGGACGCCAAGAAGTAAAACTTGTGCATGTCACAACGTTTTTCGTAAATTGAGATAATGACTCCTCCCAACACAGGTCGAAGGAATTAAAACAGCTTAGTTTCGGTCGCCAAAGAGTAAATCTTTTTTCCAAAATGGGCCTTTCGATCGCCATTCCGTCTCATAGCTACAAAACCAACATTCGCGATCGGAAATAATAACGTAGCCTGGAAAAACCCGGATAATGCTTTCGTAAATTCAGTTCGTAATTTCGCTGTTTCTGTTCAGCTTTTGCCTGCATCCCAAACGCTCATAGCACTCAAAGTCAAACCCATGGTTGTTTCAGTGAAAAGCGGGAATTCAACGCCTCTCCATGGTCTTTGCCCTGAAAAATACCATGGAGTCAGTCACCCTTTCCAAAAACGCAATCATTCGTCGTGCTCGACAATATTTGCGGTAGCCGCATTTAATCGTGTAGAAAGATTGAATCACGCTTCAGAAGAATCCATCCGTCTTTCAATTCTTGTTAAGTGAAATGGCACCACTTTGCAACAATGTGCGGCACATTGGGCGAAGAAACACTTGAAGACTTTCGTTTGGTCATGAGTCATGACTGTCGGAGTTTAAATTGTGGTCACACATCCACACACCAACTTTGGATGGTGGAATCAGTTCTTCAAGTGGACCTCATTCCTGTTCTTGCTTCCCTTTGTATTTTTCGAACAACAGTATTTGGATCCTTATTTAGCTGCCTCCAAACCCAATAAGTGGATAATATGTACGTTTATCATCCAAAGCCAGCCAGTCAGCGTAAATGTCGTCCAAGTTCCAAGTTCCAAGCTCCAAAGTTCCATCCTGGCTGGCTGGCTCATGCGAGGTCCCTTGTGATTGTAAGTAGTCTTCAGAGTAGTCTTCATGTTCGGCTTTCGTGCGATTTTGACGATGGTGCCCCCTCAACGGCGCACGCGCGCGACCATGCAGCGGTGGTGCGGAACCAGGTGCCACCACTCCCCAGAACTCTTTAGTGTCGATTTACTTGAATATGATCATATATACATTCTTTTCTATGGTACAGCCTATGAGGAAATGCGTAAATTCTATACATAAAAGACTTCTACCAATCCATCATACTTTGTGGCCTTCATTCATGGCGATCTTGAGTTCCATCCTGCATTCGTCCACACCGGATACTCAACATAGAGACACCGTCCAACTGACCCAATTATCTCTATCTACACTGATAATGTCATCCTGTTTCGTTCAAAGCTCCACGTTGGATTACGGAAGCCTGCCGAACAAAAGCAAACGATTCACGGCGGAACATGCATATCCTATCTGATAACAAACTCCAGCTGGATGTGAATGAACAACAGTAAGTTTGCAAGTCAGTCAATTTCGCTGAACAACATCTCCACATGATAATTGTGGGAAAGGTACTGGCTCAAAGAGCACTTACGTGAAGGAATGCAGTATGTCGGGGATCTATAATATGCAACCCATGCGCATGATAAACTTTACGATTTTCCTCCTCGATGAAATGCGCCATTTGATCGAGCGTCTGGAAAGAATATAGAATATAGATCCATAAACCAACCACCTCGACTGATATCAAAAATGCAGAACAGTTGCTTATTGCTGGACATTACCTTTTGATAACGAGGTTGAAAACACATATCGAAGGTGCAAAACGAAACGAAAAGCAAGAGTGTCTCGATGATGGATTTGTTGGATAATGAGGCAGCGGATCTTAGATATGAGTTGATTGTTGTTATTGTTCTCTGGAATGTGACGGTGTCGATTCCTGTTTCGGCGAGTTCTTGTGGATAGTCGAGGGAAAACTGGGGTATTTCTGACACAAGGAAGTCCCTGTCTATGCGCAGGCGAACGGTTCCGTCGGGTGCATTGAAGGAGGCCAAAGGCTGGCGAGGAACGGGCATAGTGTGCACAATATTGTTCGCGACCTTTCACTCAGTTTGCGTGAATGCTTTGAACCTGAGTCGTCTGTGGGAGTTCAGGTGAGAGTGGTGACGGGATTTTGAGTCTAAGGAATATGTGTGTTACCGTGCGCCCACGTGTAACCATAAATTCACCACCGCAGATCTGTACTTGTGAACAATCAAGTCCGAACAGCTTGACCACGATGACGGACAACATGCACAATGACAAGTCTGAACCACCAACGGAGAAACCAGGAAACGACGTCTTCGCTGTCCCTGCTCTCCCCGCATCAAAGCAAAAACCAAAGACGATTTCCCCGAACGAGGAGGGCACCACTTCAGATCACAATTTCCTCCCACCCCCTCCCCCAGTCCCAAAGAAACCTACCCAACAACAACAACCAGAACCACGAAATCAAAAGCATCCAGAAGCACCCCCTCTTAATTATGAGGCACCCGAGTGGTCTTCTCCTCCACAGGCGGAGTACTACTTTGAGGTACGCGCATGCACCCTCGCACATCCGCCATAATGCTTGGATCCAGAGTTTCCAGTGCATCCACTTTGAGCAAATCGTAATCACGTCACTCACCTGTTACCTCACTTGCTTGACGTTGATCGTAACAGATTCTGAAAAATGGAAGCATCATAGCAAAGAGCGGCGTCATCGAAAAGGAGTTCTTGGTTGTTGGTCGCCTGCCAATGTGCGATATTGAGCTCGAGCATGCTGTGAGTAGATATTGTGGACACACAATGCGCGCATCTATCCACTCCTTTTTGCCCATGGAATTCCAGCTCTGATTTTTCCTCCTCTGTATTTCCCCATGCACTGTTCCTTTTTGTGATTTCAATTTGTCCAACGGCTATGAAGCAATTTCCTCCACGGAACAAATTATAATTTGATGAACTCAACAATCGATTTAAATTCCTTCTTCCCCACCATCACCGATTTCTTTTTTCATCTTTTTCGTGTGCCCCAGAGCGTATCTCGTTACCACGCCATTATTCAGTTCAAAGATGACGGTAAGCTTCAGATATTGTCTTCCATCCGCTTATATTTTAGTACATGGCATCTAAATACCTTTTTCTGCAATTCCAAAGGTACGGCTTATGTGTATGATCTTGGTAGCAGCCATGGGACGTCTTTGAATAAGGTAAATGCAATTCTATTTCACTGGATGATGACAGAGGATGCAACAAAAACGGGATGGGATGATGTGAAGGGCGCCTCAGACATCGTCAATCAGCATAGCCAATTCTGTGGCTTACAAGAATGTCTGTCTCAAAATTCTGATAGAATCCGCTCCCAAAACGTCAGTACAAAAAGCTACGGGTGGGCGGTGAGTTTTGTCACCCTTGTGCTTTATTCTTTGCGCTTTTTTTTCTATTCGATGGGCGATGGTTGTCGATCTCAGTTGTCCCATCTAATTTGACACGTGTCTATTTATCGCTGCAAGATATGTTGAGATTCGGTCAAAGCACGCGGTTATTCATATTCCAGGGGCCTGAAGAGCCGGAGCAACCGGAGGTGGTAGTCAAACCGATCCCCTCCAAACCGCCAACACAGATTGAAAGTTCAGGAGTAACATGGTAGGTTTTACTTACATTTTGTTCACCACCCTCCTTTTGGGAGCAAATTCTGCTTTGAAAGGGCCCAGAAATCACAAATATTCTGACCATCTGACATCCATCTCCCCTATGCTTTCAGGGGTTTTGGTGAAGACGCAACAGAAGACGACACAGAACTTCCTGACGACGCCGACGAAGATACCCCTGATGCCCCTTCCAACTTCTCGTCATTAAACCCGGAAGAGACGCGCGATGCCTACTACTACAAAGACCCAAAGAAAGCCCTCCGCACCTGGTTTGAAATACAAGGCGGCGAGCCTGAGTACGAAGTTGAAGAGGAAGGGCACGGCCGAAATCGGGAGTACGTTGCGAAAGTGGAGTTGCCGATTGAAACTAGTGTGGGTGGGGTGCTCCATGGGATTGGTCGGGGGAGCAAGAAGAAAGATGCTGAGAGGGAGGCAGCGTTGGATGCATGCATCAAGTTGGACAAGAGAGGGATCTTGAGGGGTGGGAAGGATGCGGTGAAAGAAGCGGAAAAGAAACGCCTAAAGGAACTTTTGGGGGACGATGACGACGATGGAGATTCGTTTTATGATCGGACGGCGACTTGTAAGTTATCCCCCTTTCCTATGGTTTCCCCTCCAGCAGTTGCTTCAGCATTTGAAAATTTGTCTTTGTGCTTCGGACCTCTCAATGATTTCTAATCATTTACTTAAACACGGTGACCTGCATTCTTTCTTACAAAGCGGAAAGAAAAACTCGACGCAAGGGACAAAAATCCGCAGCAGCATCTACAGGTGGTTCATCTACCGTTGAAACTTTTGACTCGTTGACCAAGAAGAAAGAAGATGTTTTGCGGGACATTGCCGAACTTCAGGAGCGAATACGGGTGGTGGAAGATGAGGAATCGAAACGAGCGAGTGCTGCTGCGAACAAAGGTACAGTATAAGGGTCTTTTTTTTGGTCTTGTTGTGGTTTGGTACTCGCCGGACGGTGTCTTTGACAAATGTGGTGATTTTCATATACATAGATGGAGGGGACGAACTAGACAGCTATATGCAACAACTTCAGTCCAAAATCAAGACACAATCAAAGGATGGCTTGAAACGAAAAATTCAGGTTTTGGAAAAGGTGCGTTCGAAGCATTTTGTCTCTTCCTTTGTATCGTTCACTATTTTCTTTCTCCTCCGTTACTCTAGTTTCTCTCAGCTCACACTCCTTTTTGTAATCGCTGGGTACTAGGAGTTGCACCGGCTGGATCGACTGATTAAAATCGCGACTCCGCATGACGTTATGGGAATGTTTGCTTCTCCGGCGTCGAAATCTAAGTAAGTTTGTGGCTATCCGAGGCAATACCTCTTCTTTGTTCCGTAATTTCGTGTTTTTGGTGCCGTTCACTGAGCAAGATATCAATGCACTCACCAACCCCTGTCTCTCCCCGTAGAACAACCCCCAAAGCCGAACCGAAATCTTCAACACCCTCACCCGTCCAACCCAAGCCTCCATCATCCGCGTCCTCTTCACCACTTTTCGCAACACCTACATCTGAATCTCCCTCCAAAGAATCACCACAGAAAAAGTCGACCGAGCCCGTGTTCGCAGTACCAGCCATCCCAGCTTTCAAAAAACCGGCATTACCAGTTGACTTCAAATCGAAACGAAAACTCGACGATGAGCCTCCAAATGTTGAAAAGCCCCGTGGTCCGACAAAAGCGACAGATGCGAATGTGGACCAAAGTGTAGAAAACAACAAAAAAGATGGCAACACCGCTGAACCTGATGCTGAGGCCTCATCCGAATCGAAGGATGACAGCAGCACTGCAGCTCCTACTGTGAAGAGAAGGAGACTTGTGCCAAGGGTCATGACGGCGGAAGAGGCGGAAGAGCATTTGAAAGTTGAAACGGAGGAGGAGGTTGCTGGTGGTTGGAATTCTATGGGGAAGGAAGAGGAAGAGAAGGTTAAGGAAATAAATGCAGCGTATGGGTATTGACCGGTTTGGAACGGTCAGCAATAAAGATGCAATTTTGGAACGTGTAATTGAAAAGATTGGCAAGTTTGTGGTCCCATGCGCGCTTGTCGACTTGGAATAATCAAGGCAAAGCTGGAGGGCACATGAACAATACGGATTCGCGGAGCGATTTCGGTAGTCTCCTGCTTTGATCTTTGATTGTTATTTGTTAGGTTAGATTTTGACCAGGGTCAAATTGAAAACAAAACAAATGACCAAGATTGATCACCAATAAAAAATCAACATCGCGTAGCGCGCTGTGGAACAG
>JADGJF010000684.1:0-16180 GCA_027596845.1 Quaeritorhiza haematococci | reverse complement strand
GGCGAGAGAGAAGTCCAATTAGTTCCTGTCTGCACGTCTGCACATTGACAGACTCGTCATTTTCGTGACGGAACACGGATGGTGAAAGGTCTCGAAAATCGCCCAGCTCCTTCTGGGCTAAATCGAATCGAAGCATTGTAGTGATTTTCGCGTCCCCTGCGCCACAACCGCCTAACTTCAGGAATACGGACCTTGAACGCATTTTGAAAGTCAGCGTTGGTTTGAAGACGGGTCGCCAGTTCCGAACGTTTTCGCGGGTCTTGGCTGTTTCGAGACGGGGGCAATGGGTAACCGGGGCACTGATTACCATGCGGTTGTAGAGATGTCCATGTGCTCGAAACGTCCATAAGGAAGAAACTTGGCCTGCATCACAAATCCCAACTCACCCATCAAAATCGATTTTGACCGCGACCAACTCGTTCCCAACAACCAACATGAAAGTCTTGGGCGAGAGTGTGAACGGTTGGAGGTCGGATGTGTCGTAAATGACTTTTGGGTCATTGTCAAGTTGGTAAAGCGCAATGGTGAGGCAAGAGAAAGGGAGGGAGTAGAATAAAATAGAAGGGTGGTGTTCGCCAGAGAACATAGTTGAGAGCGCGGCAATTTTGAAGAAGCAAGAGCGCGAAAGGGTGGGTGGGTTGTGCATGTCAAAGATGGTTCATCTTGAAAAAGGGCAACGAGGTGAGGCAAAGAGCGCGGGGCCAAGCGATGGAGGGGCGAGAGTGGTCGAGGAAGCAAATACATCCGAAGGGAGGATTCCCCATTCCCTCAATAGGGAGTGCGAATAGCAGATCGAATTGCGATGAACACTCTTTCATAATGCCTTCTTTGAGATATGTACCTGGTCGTTTGATACTTTCGCACGGGCGAGATTCCCAACGAGGTTGACGAAAAGGGGTGTAATCTTTATGAGCCGCGGTCAAAGATTCGCAGAGGAGATTTGGTGGGCTTACTGCCTCGATCTTCACCGGGAGGGAGAAAGGGTCGTCATGGATGCTTGGACCGCCCCGGTCGACATTCCGTGGGCGGTTTTGGTGGTTGCTGTGAGTTAGGACCGAGAAGCATTCTTTTGAAGCTATATCCATCGCTATCGTTTCCTTGTCATCGTCATCGTCGTCACCATCGTGGCCACTCAAGTCGTCACCAACATCGGCGATCGGCGGCGGGTGTTGCTCGGACCAACACAAGCGGCGGTTTGACTGGCTCGACCACAATGCCGTGGCCTTGGAATGCAATTGCGTCTTGGGAGAAGTTGCTTGACCGTGAAGACTGTCTCGGCTGTTCTCCTCAAAGCTTGCGCTGACGAGTTTTGGGTTCTTGAATGTTCTGTTGCGAAAGGGGGTGCTGAAAGGAAGATCTTGTTGAATGGAAGGGATGGTCGGAATGTTGGGGGCCTTGAGGATGTGCTTTGACCACTTGAAGGAAAGGTGGAGGTTGTTGGGGTTGACTTGTACTTGGGAGCAAGGGTGGAGAAGATTATTTCCGGTTGAGGACATGGTGATGAGGCGTGGTGTGTCAGGACCGTTGGGGGGAAAGAGCAGGAGCGCCGATCTATCTACTTGGTAACTTATGTGGGATGCGCGCGGAACTTTGACAGAGTCGATTCTTCCGTGCAGCAGCAGTAGTGAGAGGCAGGGAAAACTAGAGACTCTGAGTATGTTTGAGTGCGGTGTGTTGTCCAGCGCTAGAGAAGAGTCGGTGTGGAGAGCCGGAGAGCCTGTTTCACAAACATCTCACGCCTTGTTGGAACGAACTCCACAAAACACATTGCGGTTCCACTTGATTTCCACAGCGACAAAAGTGGGGGCCTTGAGCAAGCGGGAGGGGACCATCCCTTCATAAAGTCACAAACTTGAAATTCGCCGCAATAAGCGTTATGTCTTTGCAAAAAGCAGCCTATGAATCAGGGACATTTGGTTTCGTCCTCCAAGATCGAACTGGAAACGCATGGTCGCAAACGGTTTGCTCATTGACGGCTGAAAGAATGTACCCAATGTTGATCATTCAGTATGACATCGCAACAGAACAACAAAAACGGTATTGCTTTATTTCATATACTGGAGATCTAGTCAATACGAAACTGTCCTTCCAACATGGGGCACAGGGACTCTCTATCATAGCTACTCACCGTGACAAGAGCCTGAGTGCACGCACGAGATAGATAATCAGAGTGCATAGTCCTCTTCACCCTGCTCTTCACCAATTGATAATCATACAAAAAAAGATATGCGTCTCACCGTAATATGACATTATTGAAGAAAACGCAACGTACCACTTGGACTCGGAAACCTCGGAAACCATAAACCGTTGTCGTTCTACCAACATCTGCGGGTGTTGCAAGAGTACTTGAAAGAAGGAGAACTCGCAGTGGCAAGAAATGATAAGAAAAGATCGTTTCCTCCTCAAAAAGCAAACTGAAACAGGCTTAGTGGTTCCATCCAGGATCGAGCGGAGATCTCTGTAGTAATTGTCGACACTTTCCTTACGGCGCCGCACACTTCATGAAGTTTCACTTTGGTTGCATTTGGTATTCTAAACCTGACCGTAAACCATCCGGGTCAATAGTCCTCTTTTCCGAGATCACTATAAAACGATATGCTTCGAAATCTGAATCAGATAAATATCATTTCCCGAAAGTAAACACGATAACCGGAAACCACAGGTAATGGTCTTTCCGCCAAAATCCACGGTGTTGCCAAACATGACTCAAATAAATTCATTAAACAGGGCGCCATCAAATAGGGCGCCGGTAGAATCAGTGACTGAGCCAAACAAACGAAGGCATGGAGAACGAACAAAAGGATTCATAAATGTGCAATCAGCTGTACACCATATATCTTATGCAATGGTTTCGTCCAGGATCGAACTGGAGACCTCCTGTGTGTTAGACAGGTGTGATAACCAACTACACCACGAAACCTTGTTTACATCCCCATACTAAGCTATTGGAAGACTATAAAGTAAGGTCATGTGACTTTTCCACGTGTTACAGGTCGTGGTATCTTTGGCAATCTCTCGTCTGGTGTCACCCATCCGCAAATCGTCCTCTTGTTTTTTTTTTTTAATTTGGAACGAAATAGCACATCGTCACCGCTGTCTTTTCATCGTCTTCACCGTCTTCACTTGACCAGTCTTTAGAAAACTTAGGAAGAAACCATGCCGCAAAAGAACAAGAAGGGCGGAAAGGCCAACGGCAAAGCCAACGGCAAATCCTCCCCCGCTCCCTCCTCGCCCGCTAGCCTCGCCAACGGTATCTCAAACCTCTCCCTTAAAGACGCCGCCGACTCTAACCGTTTCTGCACCGGTGTCCTCACTTCCCACAAAGACTCCCGCGACATCAAAATCGAATCCTTCTCCCTCACCTTCTACTCCCAGAATCTTATTCAAGAAACCACTATCGAATTGAACTTTGGGAGGAGATATGGTCTTCTTGGTGCCAACGGCTCGGGGAAGTCTACGTTCTTGCAGGCTTTGGCTAACCGTGAGGTGCCGATTCCCGAACATATCGATATCTACCTTTTGAACAGAGAGTATGAACCGACTGAGTTGACGGCTCTCGAGGCTGTTATTGAAGATGCTCAGAAGGAGTTGAAGGTACATTTCAAGGCTTCAAGGCGTTTCTTTTATCAATGTTGTTGGCAAGTTGGGGAAGCTGGCGCTCTTATTGTTATTGAATTGGGGTTACGGTGGCCGACCCGGGTGAAGGGGTTGACCGACGTGACGTTTCATCCGCTATAATTCATTTCCCACGTTCGCTGTTGCGAGTTTCTCAATCAATACATTCTGACTCATCATTCCTTTCCTTCCTTCCCTTTCCCTCCTCTGCCCCCGAATCCTTACGTTCGTTCACGTCCATAGCGTCTCGAGCACCAAATGGAGGAAATGCTCGCTGAAGATCCTGACAACCCTCTTTTGGACGACATCTACGACCGTATCGATGACCTGGACGCCTCCACGTTCGAAACTCGTGCCGCTTCTATCTTGCACGGTCTCGGTTTCACCCAGCCGCAGATGGCCAAGAAGACCAAGGACTTGTCTGGTGGTTGGAGAATGCGTGTTGCCCTCGCCAGGGCGCTGTTTGTCAGGCCGACTTTGTTGCTTTTGGATCAACCTACGAATCACTTGTGAGTGTCAGAGGTCTTCGAGAGCATGAGAGGAATGGTTCATTATGTGTTTGTGAATGTGTTTGAGTGTGTGAGTGATATGAGCGGTTCATTAACATGGTCCTGACCGTTACGTGTTTGTTAACGTGTTTGTTAAAACAGGGATCTTGGCGCCGTCGTCTGGCTTGAAGAATATCTTAAACACTACAACCGTATCCTCGTCGTCATCTCCCACTCGCAAGATTTCCTCAACAACGTCTGCACCAACATCATGGACTTGAACCACAAGAAGGAACTCGTCTACTACGCGGGTAACTATGATACCTACGTCAAGACCAGATTCGAACTCGAAGTCAACCAGATGAAGGCCTACGAAAAGCAACAATCCGAAATCGAACACATGCAGAAATTCATCCGGTCTTGCGGTACATACGCCAACTTGGTGCGTCAAGCTAAATCCCGTCAAAAGCTTTTGGACAAGATGGAAGCCGCCGGTCTCGTCGAGAAGGTCGAGCGTCCGAAGGATTTCAAGTTCAGCTTTAACGGGTCTGGCCCGCTCCCGCCACCGGTCTTGAGTTTCACCCAAATGAGTTTCGCTTACAACGGTAACATCAAGGACGCTATCTACAAGGACCTTGACTTTGGTGTCGACACCGAATCCCGTATCGCTCTTGTCGGTCCCAACGGTGCCGGTAAAAGTACCCTCCTCAAGTTGATGATGGGCGAACTCACGCAAACCGCTGGTCAAATCACCCGCCACTCCCACCTCAAGCTCTGCAAGTACTCCCAACACTCCGCCGACCAACTCGACCTCGACGCCTCCGCCATCGAGCACCTTCGGCGCAAATTCCCTGACCTGTCCCAGGAACTCCCCTTCTGGCGGTCCCAAGTCGGTCGCTTCGGTTTGACAGGCAACTCCCAACTCTGTCCCATCCGCCAACTCAGTGACGGTCAAAAAGCCAGAATCGTCTTCTGCGAGCTCTCGTTGTCGAACCCGGGTGTCTTGTTGCTTGACGAACCTACGAACGCTTTGGATATCGAAACGATCGATTCTTTGGCTGATGCTATCAACACTTTTGAAGGTGGTGTCGTGCTTGTGAGTCACGATTTCAGGCTGATTGATCAGGTTGCTGAAGAGATTTGGGTGTGCGAGAACAAGGTATGTACTAGATTCTGCTCTCCATCTCAACCATTTATCAAGCGGGGGGTGTTTTTTGGCTATTGAACCATGTTTACTGACCAGGCTCCTGATCGTTTCTTTTCTCTGCCCATTTTCTTCACCATCAGACCATCCGCCGCTGGGAAGGTTCCATCGCCGACTACAAGGCACAACTCCGTAACGAAGTCCTCGCCGATTTGAAGATGGACATCAAGATCTAAGGGAGATCCACATCTTAGACGCAACACCACTTACCGGGCAGCTTGTGGATTGTTGAAGGCGGTTATGGGGGAGAGCGAGATGGATTTTGTGGAGATGACTGAGGATGAGGAAGGGATGAGGAAGGGGTGTGTACGGGAAAGAAGGGCGGAAAAACTGGAACGAGGATCGACAGGAGGGTGTAGAAATGGCGATCGGGGTGACAGAAGAAACATGCATTCCGCTTCAAGTGGTGATGCAGAGGATCGGAGTGCGACGCTTTTTTGGTTCTCGGATACCGCAGCACCAAATTCTCGCTCGGTCAGAGATCAATCCGAAAACAACTTCAATCTGTATCGGCGCAGTTAAACCCTCAACCTCCCCTCCCCCATCATCAAGAGGGGCCCGGGTCGTGGGCGATATTTATACGAGTTAGAGATGACAGTACTTGGCCATGGCTTATTTTTTTAGTTCCTCCCCACTTGTTTCTTGCTTCTTCCAAACCTTTCCTTTCCCTTTCTTGGCAAACGGACAATGATGCCCCCTTATCTTAACTTTATTATATTGCTACGTCTCTCCTTTGTTGTTTTGTTGTTCTGTCCTTTTGTTATCCCTTTTTTTCGTTTTGCTGAGTTCCTGCTTAGTTAAGTTGGTGATGTTAGTATTTTCTTTTTGACTTGTTATGCATTTGTGTTTTTCTATTGCTTTTCGCATTTTTGATGTATTGGACATTTAGAGGAATAAGAAAAGCTTTCATCAAGTGCAATGACTCCACGTTCTGCTTTCCAGCGATGGTTCTGGTGAATGCAGCACCATACAGTCACCGCTTTCCTTGGATCTGTTCATGATCTTTGTGCTCTCCAACTCCCAAACTCCGAATCTTGCCCGCCTTTCCCAAATGGCCAACTGGAACCAACTCAACGCCCTCGCAAACTCCTGCACCAATCCGACACGATCACCCTAGGCAAAACCTGTCCTGAATCGTTGACACCACCACCCTTGCTCCCACCAACCGCCTCAGACGCTGACATAATCGCTCACATTCTCGACATCATCTCCCACAATATCGTTTCGCGATATGGAAACACATCTGTATATGCGTCTCAGTTGCGGGATTTCTTGGCGCTTTTGAAGCACTTTGATGTTGAGCGGGGGAGGGAAGATGCTGGATACCGAGCTAGTTGGGCGGCTAAGGCGACATTTACTATGCATGTCTCGAAGGTAAGGTGTCATTGTATGCCTTTTCTTTCTTTCGGACCTCTATGTGGTTGCGCAACTTATAATTATATAGTCAAATGCTTACGTTGCTTTTTGTTTTGTTTTTTTCGGCTTTTTGTGCCTGAAGTCAGAAATGGGGTACCTCAACAAACCCGACTTTTTGAAACTGATTTTGCAGATGGAGGTCGTTGCCCATCCGAACGCATTACTTGATCAAGTCGCGACGGAGATGGAAGAGTATATCCTACACCCACAGGTACGAACTATTTGCCGGATCCTACATCATGATCATCTCGAAGCTAGCTGACCCCCGTTATTGCACACGCATACGTAGGTTTCCCAACCCCTCAAAAACCTGATCTCAAAACTAACAAACAACCCGTCAATGTTAACGCAAACACAGTCGATCTTGATTTCAAAATTCACTGGATCACTTGCGCTGCTGAACTCCGGGGATTCGCGGGATTTCGATGTATTTATTTGAACGAAGTGCATTTCCTCTCAGTGCATCAACAACTTGAAAAAACGGCTTGTGGGGTTCCGAGTGCATGCTTGAAGGTGGACATATTTGCTATGATGGTGTATCGGTATTCACATCTCCTGATGAGGAAGGTGAGCGTCACATCAGCGTCACTTCACCTTTCTTGTTTTTTGAGAGGAGTACACATTTGAGCTTTTATCTGACACGCCCTCCGTTGATTATCAATACGTGCGTGCAAGAGGTGGTCGGTGATATGAATGCGTCCACTCCCCAAGTAAACGGAGGAAATGCCACCGCATCCGAAAAGTTCACTCCGGCTAGAATCCAAGAGAGGAAATCCGACTGTGGATTTCTAGCTGAAGAAGTTGTCTTTGGCGGCAAGCTGAGGATTAGGAGTTGGGTGAGGAATGTGAGGGGTTCTTGGCCAATTTGCGTGATGAGAAATCTGCCCTCGCGTCTTTTTCGGATGTACATTATGTTGGTAAAGGTGACTTGCGGATGCTTAACACTGTGAATGGGGTGGAATGGACTGGACGAAGGTTTGTTTTCGAGTAAATAGCTGTATGGAGTCGATTTCACACCACAGCCCCAACGACGCCTTACAAGCGTTCCCCAACCAAGGCAACTGAAGTCGCGCGAAATTGTTCTGGAGCCGAACCCAACATACATCGCACTCATGTTGTCTCTAAAGCGCAGCAAGCCACCAAGAATGATCCGACCACCCCAGTAATGCATAGCGCCGACCCTTCAAATTATTGACATGTCAAATGTGCGAGGTAGCGGAGGTGCTGGAGGATCCGGACGGGAAACACATGTAGGATTCGGGGAGGTGGAGATGATGAGGGCGGGACTTTGGACTTGGTGATATCACAGTCAGGGGAACAAGAAACGAACGAAGCAGACTTCCCTCAACGTTGCTCGCTGCAATACAGGTTGTGGACGTGTGGAAGACACTACATGCAGAACCCATCCATGTTCGTTGATTGCCCCCGACACATCTTCCATTCCTTGGACATTTGGATTTCGGCGGTAGAGCAACAGCGTCGAGGGAATCTAGTGATGTTTCTCTCCCAGATCCTAAGCCTCCACGGCTTACTCCCCATACCAACGAGCAACGCACCGGAACGCTTCGTGCGCCTAAGAGCACCCCTTGATGACGATTATTAGAAGCGAATTGTTGTATTTATAACTTTCTTTACTTTTTTCACTCCTTCTGTGACTCATCTTCGTATACTTTTCTGGTTTGCTCGTATTTGATGTTTTTCTTTTTCCGTAAACGCTCATCCAAAATATGTACGGAATCCACAATAGAATCTTCTTTTTTCTCCAGCCCCAGTCGGATAGATCTCACAGAAACCCACTTTGGTTCGCCGAGACTTTTCTTTTGAACGACATTGCACATGCCGAAGAAGTCTTCAACCACGGAAAAGCTCTTCAATCTGCCGAATTCTCACACTCCAAACCGACGTCCGACATATACACCACATCTCAACGTTTTGCGATCAATTGAATTCACTGATGAAAATCCATGTTTCGCGTTTCACGTTAAACTTTCTGCTCCTCATCATGGAGTCCATCAACACTGATCACGAAAAGTCAAACTCAAAATCAAACTTCTTCGTCGACAACCCAAATTGCACATCAGGCATCATTTAAAAACAGCACCTCCGCTCAATACCCCGACACAGAATCAGAAAACACGACCACTCACACACATAGCCTTGAAATCCGAAGCCTTTCTTGAACAATCCCATTATGCGTACTCTCTTCACCCTCACCGCCCTCCTCTCCTTCCTCGCGGCCATGCATTCCGCTTCCATGGGAGTTCAAGGAGCCCCGACTCAATCGGCCTTGCAAACAGAGTCCGAGACTCAGTCAGACGTGAACATGCAGCAATCGGTATGTCCCATCTAACCCATCCACCTTCCCTACATCCCAAATCCCCTCATATTCATCAAAACCACGTATCTCCCACCTTTCATTTAACTAACCAAAATACCTCACACTCCATACCTTTCTTTCTCCTTCCAGCCCGAGTCAGACCAATTCCCAGATGCGGACGAGGGTTACAATCCTGATACCTTGGCCGACTCGGAGGAGTACCCGTCTGAACTTCAAGACTATCCGTACGCCTTTGAATACCCGGAGGAGTATATTGATGCGGCTGATGTGGATGAGTCGGATGAGATTGCGGATGTTGCGGGGCCTGGATTCCGTGGCGGCTATGGGTATGGCGGCTATGGAATCAAGGGGTGAGTACCAGTAGATAGAGGGGGGGGGGGACGGCGCCGAGGATGAAAGGTGTGCGTTCGTGTCCATATGCATCTTCGCGTCCTTCGCACTCACTCCTCTCATTTTCATTTATGCTCTTGGAATCTCAGGTACCCCGGCTTTCGGACATTTATTTATGCGCCCCAAGTCAAAAAGTGAGTGCGTGAAAACAGCCCGTAACTGGGGTTGCCAGTGAGAGAATTGGGCAACGTTTTTCTTCTGGTCAATGTCGTGTGCGGTTTATTGATTATTTCGATTACCCTTTCTGTTGATCATAACTTTCCCTTTCTGAAATTTTGCGTTGAACTTTACCGAAATGATAGGGTTCTGGCACGTGTTCGGGGACCTCAACGGGGTTCGTTTGGTGGGTACTTGAACATCTGAATGTCTCATTGTATAGCCATGGTTGCAATTGGGGGAGCCGCGCGGCTCAATGGATCGCTTACTTTCAAATGTTCTCCATTTTTTGTGATATCGATTCAGCTTACTACGGGCGTCCAGGGTACGGCCGACACTACTGAAGATGTTTATTTCAGAGCTTATAAGTCGTTGGTTAACAGTTTCGTGCGAGAGACGTAGTATAGTGAGAAGCAGTGCATCAGTTCGGACGAGTTTTAAGCTATGGCATGGCGATGTAAAGAAGGGAATCAAACTCTGCCGCAAAAGTCAAACTTCATGACTGTACAATTCCAAGCACTGTGATGAATTGCACTGTGATGAATTGTTAGAAATGTGAGAAAATCTCACGTTTTTCCAGAGCTGGGTGTGCATCGTTCAGAAATTCTTGGTATGAGATATACGTCTTCGTACAGCATACATACAACATAGCATACATGTTATCTTTTTATCATACGCGTGAGGACAGCGCTAGCGTAGTTTTCTTTTTTTTACTCGCGTCGAATGGGACTCCTCAATCCGCCACCAACGGCAAAGCGACCAGCTGGGGCAGGAGGCGTGTGTGGGCGGTGCGAATCAAGTGCAAAGCTAATAAAGGGTTGGGGTTCCAAAAACCCCCAGTCAACAGCCGATCTCGTCCATGGAAATTGCTAGACCGCCCGGAATCTTCAGCCGTTTACAGTACCCGTTATAATGAAAGAATTCAAGGTTATGCAGAAAATTCGTTCTCTTCACATCTAGCCCAAAAAAATGCAATCGTACATTTTCATCCTCAACGAGGAACACACCACCCTCGGCCGATTCGAATGTAAACCCTCCGGCTGGACCAGGGAACAGTGATGTTTTTGCTACAATTTCTTGTCGAACAACACGAACAGGAAATCAATCTTGAAAACTATTACCTGAAGTCGTATCGCAATCCAAATGCAGATCCAGACTCGCCGGTGCCTGACCCGATTCCTCCGGGTGCATACATCGTGCGAAGGTGTATGTCCACACTCCCGATTCTCAAACCTCGTCCTGACTTGCAACCACCACGGCACTTCCCCCCACAATCTTCGAATTCTGAAACATCATCAACAACATTTTCCCTACCCACCATGGCCACCGACAATGACCACAACTTCCACAGTCATGATGACAATCTCACACGACCAGAGGACATTGTTCGCGACGCAAACTTCCGCCTCGCTATTTCAGTCCACAATAAACGTTGCATCATCACTGGTGAAGCAGGCCAACGCACACACCATGCTACCCCCATTATTCCTCCCGCTTGGGCAAAAAATAACCTCCTCAACAACTTACCCCCCAATGTCATTGTTGCTTTATCCACGGCTGGCGGAATCAATAGCCCGTCAAACGGACTGCTTGTGGTGGATCCCTTACATATATACTTTCAAGATGGTCATTGGGGAGTGCAGGTTGATATGTTCGGGGAGACGGAGGAGGAAGTGAGGGAGAAGGAGAGGTTGAGGAAGTGGAAGGAGATGGAGCGGGAGCATTGCGGAAGGGGGGTGACAGAAAGACAGTCTTCGGAATCAGAACCTCCACCAAAAAAGAGAAAAATGTTCGGGAAACGCCTCACTTCAGCATCGGAAACAGCTTCAAAATCCCCTAATGCTCCCACTTTGACTTCAAGCTCTGCCTCACAATTGCAAGGCGCCCCCCTTTCATGCGAAAGCGATGATCCATCACGTCAAGCAAGCCGCTGGAGATTCTTCGCCATTACTGAAGTTGGGAGAAGCACCGGGTTTCATGGGCGGAGGGTGCAGTTGCTATCTGGATACATTGACGAGACGAGTACATGGGACTCCATTTTCCCACCGGCAGTCATCTTGAATTGGCATTTTGCGCGCTCGGTGATGAAGCACTGTGGAGGGGATGGTGACCTTTTTTCTGGGAACTGGAGGAATTTGAAGGATCATGGTCAGCGGGGGTTGGTATTTTCTGAGAGGAGGTTTGAGGAATGGTTGGAGGACACCTAAAGGGAAGCAACTTTCGTGCCTTGAGACTTGTATCCCTATCCGAGTCCTCCTGGGCTTCCGCCGTGGTCAAGTTTTCTCCGTCTCATGATCAAACAAAAGCGCCAACTATCTTTAATTAATACTGATGCTTGAGCGGACACACTCCATTTTATTAGCATATATACATGTTGAATGAAAATCAATTAAAAAAACGAACTTTTAGACATATTTTGACGAAAAGGGGACTTGGATGTAAAAATATACAAAGACCAGAAAAGGATTCAAATCATGCCTGCTGAAGCAGATGAGATTTCCCATACGTCGCTGAGTCTTGCTTTCTCCTTGATGTCTATTCCTTGCATCAACCTTTTTCGCTGAGCCACAGACCCCCGGGCCGGTACCTCATCTCACTCACTTCCTCACCTGCTCACTCAACTCCCCGCTGCACATCTGAACCGCGACGCTGAGAGAAAGACAAATTAGATAGAAAGACAGTCTGACGAAAAAGGCAAAATCAACTTGCACAAGAAAGTCGTATTCGAACCCGTGCCTGTTAGAGCAATGGAAATTCGTGTCTCACTTGATTTCAACTTTCTCTCCCATTGAATTAGGAATATCAATTGACCAAGCAAGAATTTCAAAACCGCCCACACATGTTTTCGAATTCATTATTTTCCTTCACCCTTCCCAACCAATTCAAGGACATTCCGCTCATTCAATCCCAGCACTCAGTAGATATTACTGTAATCAGACAGAGTCTGAATTTTCTAAGGAGAACCATCTGCAGCTGGAGCTGAAATGCAAAAAGGTCCGGACCCAACGGTGGGTCTTTTTGTTTTGGAAAACTTGTCCGCTGATGAGTACATTCGAACCCACGCCTGTTACAGCCAGTGAGATCTTCCATTTGGCTGACTCTAGCTTGGACACCTTTAAAATTGAAATTGAATACTTATTGAGACTGGGACTACACATGCATCGAAACAAACGGATAATATAGCATTCAGAATTTCGAAATCATTGCTCCTTAGTCCTCACCAACATCCAAATTCTCTCTTCCACATGTACAGTCTCCACTGGCAGGTGCACACTCGTTTGTTTTGTCTGATTGTCTGTTTCGTGAAAAGTCAAAAGAAAAATAAGCAGACTAGATGGAAGATGATGATGAGAGCTTGAGAAGCATGCGACAAACATGGAGATTGGAAGGATGTCACACAATAATGCATGGCAATATGAATAGACGGGAAGATTGAAGAACATTCGAGAGCGGACGACCCGAGATAGCGACAAACGTAAACAAGTATTCAAAATTTGGACTGATATTGTTACGTGCGCAGTCGGAAGCGTAGTTTAGATATTGTTTTAGAGCCAATAATACTAATTACTGTTCTGTGCTTATACTGCTCACTTGATACTTCTATATTCGTATCCTCCCACTTGGGGTTAAAAGACTACAACTGAGAGACTATTTATAGACTAACAGAACAAATAGAGTTGAAACAACAAATAGGATGAAACTATGAAGGAGAGAGCTACTGATACACTGAATAATGAAAGATAGTATGTAAACACTAACTCTAAACGTCGAGACATCAAGCTATAACTAGAGACGTACACTGAGTGGCTCAAGGCTAACTCTAACAGACATATGTGGGATAATCAAACACAAAGACACTGAGAAATAATGTGTGCGTGTGGAGTCGAACTTGCCAAAATAGGGAAGTGGTTGACGGTTGAGTTGTAAGTGGTTACACTCACATGTTGGGTAAGCGTATCCCAATATGCGCGTTAAAAGTATGCAAGGTTTCGTGGTGTAGTTGGTTATCACACCTGTCTAACACACAGGAGGTCCCCAGTTCGATCCTGGACGAAACCATTACGTCAGGTACATCTTTTGATAATTTGGAGATAAAAATCAAAATGGGGGTATTATTGGAGACAGTGGAGAGGAGAACCACAGTTCGATGCCGGACGGAGTGACTCATTATGGTAAGATGGAGTTTATTTTTTGAGTACTGAAAAGCAGCGATCGATCGATCGATGGGGATCGCCAAGCGCGATCAACGACAATGAAATACGCAAGGGACAAAGAGCATCAAAGACAGCAGACCAGCGCAAAAGCAGGTCACGTCATGTGCATGCTTGTAGGTCTTGTCGGTTTTAGAATCCCTAGGACTGACACCACGCATGAGATGTCACATGCATGCCATGCCATGCCATGAAAGGTGGCAGTGTCTCATATGCTGGTCTCAGGTGTCTGCAAGCCAAGCAAAAGTTGTCGGAGCTTGAAATTTTCTCTGTGTGTGTCACCTGATCGAGCCAAAGTTACCAGCGATCGTGTACAACCACCACCAAAAAAGGCGACAACCGAAAGAAAAAAGTGAAAAAAGTGTGAAAAACGAAAAACTTTGGATGCAAGAGAGAGCAGCGAAGCAATCGCCTTGTTCCGTTGCAGATTCCTTTGTTCCCTTTGTTGTCGTCCGTCTCCGTGTTCTTGGTCTTCTCGTCCCCCGTCTCTTGGTTTCCCCGCCAAGAGCGCTCTGACACACCACAAACCTCATTGAAACCACACACCACCACGGCGCCTCGCTGAATTCCGTTAAACATGCTCTGGTCTTCACTCTCCAATCTCATAGTCGCCGTGTGCGCGCTTTCCGCGCCTCTTGCTGTTCTGGCTCAGCAGAATCCTGATGTCATTGTCATTGGTGTGTTTGAAGTCTTCTCGCCAAATACCTCAGTGGCTGTTTCTTCTTGATCGCTCATTCACTCATCGTGTTTGTCTTTTGCGTTGCGTGCAATTGCGAATATGAACAGGGGGTGGTCCATCCGGTATTGCTGCTGCAAGGAAATTGACTGATGCGGGGAGGAAGGTGCTCATTTTGGAGGGGAGGAACCGTATGGGTAAGTAACTACTTCAACCTTGTTTACTCTGAACATATCTTGAAAAACCATACTCAATAAAGTCCCTCCCCTTCGAATTCCTTGTCAATACAAAGGCGGCCGAGTCTGGTCAGACAAAGGCCTCGGTTTCTCCGTCGACCTCGGCGCAAGCTGGATCCAAGGTCCCCAAAACAACCCAATGACCGACCTCGCCTCAAAATACAACATCACAACCATCGAAACCGACGACGCAAAAGCCATCGCCTTCGACGGTCCCACCGGTTCCATCGTTCCCCTCTCCACCTGCGACGCCGCATACGCCCTTATTCCCGCTATCGATGAAACACGATCATCCCTCGCCTCCCAGTTGGAAGGCAAAGATGTCCCCCTCTCTGACGTCATCAAACGGACCTTGGAATCAACAGGCAAGACATACACACCCCAAGAACTCGCCTGTCTCTCCCTCGTCGTCACAACAACAATCCGCGACGAATACGCCGAATCCACAGACAAACTAAGCGCCCGCTACTTTGACCAAGGCAAACGTCTCGGCGGGAAAGACCGCGTCTTCCCCAACGGCTACTTCGAAATCTTTGAGAACCTCATCAAGGACCTCAACTACACCACCAACACCGTCGTCACCAAAATCTCATACTCCGACAACGGCGTCACCATCACAACCAACAACGGGACCACCTTCCGGGCTCCTCAAGCCATAGTTACCCTCCCCCTCGGTGTCCTCAAATCGGGGAACGTCACGTTCGAACCCGCCTTGCCGAGTGCGAAGCAAGATGCGATTAGGGGGTTGGGTGTAGGGGTGTTGAACAAAGTGTTTTTGCAGTTCCCGCAGGGACAGGCGCCTGTTCCGCCCGAACAAAATTTTGTGTTGAGGATTCCTGCTCCACCGACAAGTGGGCAAGTTCCGAATGAATCGGAAATGTCGTTGTTTTTGAATGTGGCTTCTTATTCTCCTGCTTCGGTAAGTTGCATTGAGTGTGATGAGATGAGTGCGATGAGTGCAATGAGCGAAGCGAAAGGGCAATGAGCGAATAACATAGCCGAACGAAGGCCGAACGAAGTGAGGCTACCGCACCAGGCGGTTTAATGCGAGTGCAAGGACCGAAGCGAAGTTGCGCGAGCGAATACACTGATCTACAACACGCATTCAACTCATTCTCTCACTCACTCGACTCACTCACTTACTCTCTTTCTTTCCCCTCCTCCTTTTGATTACAGAACGGCATAATGGGCTTCATCTCCGGGGCCCCCGCCGTAACCCTCGAATCCCTCCCCGACACAACCATCATCTCCCAAACCCTCACCCTCCTCAAATCCGCCGTCCCCACCCTCCCCGACCCAATCGGATTCCGAATCTCACGCTGGGCCTCCGACCCCTTCGCCTTTGGTTCCTACTCTGCACCCACGGTCAATTCAACACCGGGGATGAGGGTGGAAATTGCAAAGAGTGTGGGGGGAAGGTTGTTTTTTGCGGGGGAGCATTGTAGTGGGG
>JADGJF010000683.1:0-16190 GCA_027596845.1 Quaeritorhiza haematococci | reverse complement strand
ACCCACCAACACACATCCAAGTCACCCAAGTCAACCCCAGCCAACCAAGCCAACGGATTTGCACACACCAAAGAACACCCACCCCCAGTCACCAACCACAACGACAGTTTACCAATTCAACAAAATGGCAAACACCAAAAGAGTTCCCTGACAACCTGTACGGATTTCCCCAGAGTTACCCAAGTAAACTACACCCCAGGTGTTATCGATCCGTACTATTATCTATACTACTTGGAGCGCAAGGGCACCTGCCGGTGAGACGGAGATGTGGACGTCTTGGATCCAAAGGTCCGGGACGTACACCAAATTGACAAGATTGATGCCGGCTTGGGACTCGATCACAAGACGATGGCTGTCGTCGATGCGGAGGCCGGCGTGCTGGAAGTGGAAATTGGAACAATTCAAGGTGTCCAGCGTCACTGGATCGGTGAGATGGTTTGTTACGTTAAAAGTCTCGTTGACCGGATCCCAAACAGCGATGCCTAGAGCAGGCGGATGATCTTGCACGGTCGCAAGGCTCTTGCTGTTTGTGAGGGTCCCGACTTTGAACAATCGGGACATTTCGTCAAAGACAAAGAAATAATCTTCGGCATCACGGCGACTGATCTGAAGCCCAGCTTGACTCATGGGTCTTCGCTCAGAGTTGATCTCCAAAATTTGATCCTTGAACTGGATCATCTCGGTATCCAAGATGGTCGTGGAACCTGTCACTTGTAGATTCCCTTCAATCAAAACATCTTTGTCGATCTTGCACGAACGGAACCTCACGTCGGATGTGGTCGTGACGGGCTGGTCCACCAAGTGTTGTTGGGCGTACAAAACACCCTCCAAGGTCTCTCGTGTTTGAAAAGGGTTAAAAGGGACCTTCATTTTCATTAACCCAACATTTGCAATCATGGGTAACAAACGCAGCTCCTTGGTTGTTCGTCAGCGGTTGGTCATCAACTCGGACTCGGACTCGGACTCGGACTCGGCGACGGACCATGGAGACGAAAAAACAGGTTCCGACTTTGGGTTGGACTCGGACCACAGTACAGACAAGGACGCATCGGGTTTGCGCGTGGGCTCAGATTCAAACTTTGAAGCAACAGATTCAAACTTTGAAGCAAGCGACTCGGACACGGACTGCGAAGTGCTGCAGTACTATGTGGTAGACAACGATCAAAATCGAGGGCAACAGGACAAACTTTTTCTCCCCTTCACGTCCGACCTGGAGCAACTTTTTTGGGATGCCGTTTTCGACGACGTGCAAGGTCTCCGCCCGTGGCGGCGATCAAAGTACCATCAACGCATGCACGAACAATTCGTGGCGCCCAATCTGTCGTTTGGGCATCCGAAAAAGGTCTTTGGGCACTTGACAGTTGGTGTACTCCACGATCGACTACAGCAACCGTACAGCGTCGAGCCGAGGCGTTATGGCATCGGAAAGTGCGACCTCTGCGGCATGATGCGGCCTCGGAACTTTGTGCTCCTTTTACAAACGGACCAATTCAAGGTTGGGAGGAGGTGCGCCCAGAAAGTCAAAGTAGTATCCGAGTTCTACGCATCGGTAGACGCCTTCGTCAACAGAACCAAAGTAGCAGGGCAGTTTGTGTACGATCGATTCTCAACCTTCCCAGTAGCTGTAGTTGGCACCTAGATTTGTAGAAGTCATTATAACGTTCCCGACCTTGATCGGATAGTACCCCTCGGAATTGGGTTTCAAGGACATGTACACATTATTCTTGCTGTCGAGATTGAGAATGTGATTATACCGGATGTAAAAGTAGTTTGGATACGTAGCCGGATTCATGCCGCGGGTTACGCGGATCAAAACCACTTTGGTGTACCAACGGTCAAGACCGTCTTTGATAATGACATGGAAATTGAACCCATCGGCACGGAATGCCATGTAAATCCGATCTGTATTGTCGCAAATGATCCCCGCGTACGTGTACTTTCCCTCCGAGATCTTGGGTGGCTGCCACACGGAAACGTTGTAAGGTGCACCGGATTTCCAGTAACGGAATTCCTTGTGGTGCCCCGCACAGACCATGTGGAAGTATCCTTTGGAATCCAGCGTCATCACAGGACCATTGTGGTTGTCGGTTTTGTTGTCCACGACCCCCACCATTGTCTCGGCGCTCCAGGATCCGGTGATGTGGTCAAAGTATGCGGCGTACAGCTGAGTCCCCCCAGGGTGGTCGGTGACAAAGGCGTCCACGTATTTGCCCAACATTTTCCCGTAGCACACAAACGTCTTGTTCTGGACTGTTTGACTGCAATTCCCCCGACCCAAATGGGCGACCGTGAGCAACAAATTGTTACCATACGGCATGACCGGTGTGAATTGGTAAGAGTAAGAATTGACAAAGCGGCAGACTCTGTGCACACCACGCACGCTGTACCAGATCAGCGGGTAACCATTGTATAAATCGTTGTTGGCATCTTTGAATTCGAAGCGGAAGTAGTAGTACACCCACCCATTACTCTGTGGATTCTCTGTGGACAAGACATGGTAGTGGTTTGCCGCAGCGTTGTTGACGTTGATTTCCAACAGGATCACCTGCCGCACATTGCTGGGCAGCAGATCCAGGATCACGCACGCGTTTCCGGCGGCGTTGAACATGATGCGATCGTCCACCGTCTCTGTTTTCCATTGTCCGTTCCAGCTCGGAATCAAACCTTTGACAATCGTTCGGAGATCCATAGTACGATAAGTCCAAGAGGACGCGGAGCGGATCGTTATAACGGAAAGATTGTCCTTCAACATATAGACATTGTCGAACGGATCAAAGCAGATGTAACCGAGGAAAGGTGCTTTGGGGGAGTACTTGGGCATGGGCTCGATGGGGGAGACATAGATTGGGATTTTTTGCATAATGATCCTTGGTGGTGAGCATGCTTGGGTATTGCAGGATCGGGACTCCTGCGCGGCTCCGTTTGTTCGTGTCTGGACTCCGGATCCACATGTTTTGGAGCAGACGCTCCATGGACCCGGGGTTGCAATCGGGTCCAAAGTCGTAATCGGACTCGTCATTGGACTGGTCATGGACCAGTCGACGTGTGGAGCCTCGGGTGTGTCATTGCCGAGATCTTTTGCGGGGAGCCGCTCTTCAAGGCCGACAAAGAAATCGAAGAAATCAAAAAGATCTTCAAGCTCCTCGGCACCCCGTCAGGAGACGCCGAGCGGTACGTGTCGCAGCTGCCCATGTTCAAGACGTTCGCACTCAAGAAAACCTACAAGCCCAGATTCCAAGCCGACATGCGCGCCAAGTTCCGGAAACCTTGGATGGCGGGTTCAGATGTGGACGGCCTGGTGGAGATCCTGGGTCGCCTCCTATGCTACGTCCCTTCGCGACGCTTGACAGCCCGCGTGGCTAGCCTCTTTTTCTAGACAATTAAGGTGTTCCTCCTGGCCACCTTTTGGCCAAAGGTGTTTTCGGTTGTCACATGTAGACATAGATATCCATACTCAGCGTAGGCGTAGCTACTGTGCAACTCGTTCATGGTATGTGAGGTATTGGGTAAAATTTCAGATCCCGGCGACACGACAAACATGAATAAAGCGTCCTCAGGCTTCAGGTCCTTGTTCCATTTCAGAATAGCATTTCTCAACGCCAATCTGGCGTGCATAAAGGTCCAGGCTCCATTGATCAAAAATTTGGACTTTTTCATCTTGATGGGTTCCGAGCTGGTGATGACCAAGGGTACCAGATGAGGATGCTTGCACAGGATCGCCCGGATTTCCAGTTTGTGATCTTCCGGAGACTTTGACCTCAAGAACTGCTCTAGAACTTTCATGATGATATTACACTGAGACAAATGTTTTCTATTACACGAGCAAAATGGTCAAGTTTGAGACTTTGCTTGTCCAAATGTTGCAAATGGACGTGCGCGGCCTTGATGACTGCTAAATCACCGAGTTTGGCGACAGCCTCGTGCAAAGTGTCATAGTAAAATGGGTACTCTGGACCCAAAAGCTCTACCACGCTTGGGATCGGATTGATCAGGATCGGCGTGTTTCGGACAACGCATTCTATCAGAGTGTTGACCGTGGACGTGTCCACAAGTTTCAGGAATACGAGGTTGTGTGACAGAAGCGCATCGTAGTCTTCGTTGCTCACCGTTTCAATAATCTTGACACTGGCATGTCTCTCAGTCACGGAGCGCACCATGCCCTGGATGTACTTGTTAGAAATGTGGTCCCGACACATGGATCCGCGGCACATGATCCGGCACATTGTGTTGGAATGCCAATCTGAATTGAAAGAACCACCTTCCAACCCCTGATTCACATCCTGATTCAGGTGCACAGTCGCATCTAGGTCAATGGACTTGGCTTGGATCCGCAACGCAAGATCTTCAGGTGCGAAATGATTGCCCATGCACTTCCCCCTGAGTGCAGCCTTTTGGAGTTTCAGAGGATTGGATCCGGCAAGATCCAATTCGTGGATAGCGTAGGAATCACGGAGCCAGGCGCCGATCTGGATCACGAGGCGTTCTGGATTGTCAAGAAACTTGGCCATGGTAAAGTTGTCGTCCACGAACTCGGTGGGGTGCACCAAACTGTGTACCGGAATGTATCCAAAATCGTGGTCGGCGAGCGATCTGCGAACCTTTTTGGCAAGATCCTGGGACAGGCACAAGAGCCCTTTGCATTTTTCCAGAGAACGCAGGAACAGTGGTTTGACAAAGAGCTCCGGAACAGAAAACTGGCTGTAAGAAGTGTCGTAGGTGTGGTGGACAAAACCGATCCAAGGTTTGCGGTACAGGATCGCACCTGTGTGTTGGTACAGATCGTGCATCCAGTGAAAAGTACGGTCGACGTAATTGTCCAGGAGCAAATCGGAGTGGTCATCGCTGAAGGTGGCCAGTTTGCTCATGACGTACTGCCAGCCTGACCGGTGCAATCCCTTGAGGTTCGTCCTCGCCGTCAAGGCAAAGTACGGTGTCGCCGTAGGTGCGTGGGTTTGCGTTATGGGTGAATGCTGTGCGATCCATTCCAGCTCGGATCGCCCGTCAAACGTCGGGGTAAGAATCTTTTGGGTCAACCCGTACAAAAATTCACTGCTGGCGTCACCAGTCATGCTGAGCAAAACGAGTTGGGCCAGGAATTCGGCCTTGCACGTCTTGTTGCGATCCCGCATAAAATCATGGATGCTCGTCTTGCCCGAAAGAATGTCACAAGACGCATCCAAGTCACCGTCCTTCCCCAGCCCATAGGTAACCACGCGATCGATCGCGTCCGCAACCCTCTCGTTGTCTGATCTGTAGAGGGACTTTGAAGGCAGCGTTTTGCTTTCAAGGAGCCCAAACAGAAACTCTTCAAAGCCCTGGTATTGCTCGTCCTGCCAATCAATAGTGAGGGACATGGGCTTCCCAAAGTGGGTCCGGAAGAGATCTAGAAAGTGGTCCGGGTCAAAAGCAGTCGGTCGGGCCTTCACGTCCAACGGTAAAAAGTACGTTCGTTGCGCTTCCCCAGCTTCTTCCATCAACCACTTGGTCTTGTTGGTCATGGACAATGAGACAAACGGTTTTTTGGCCATCAACGAGTACATGTGAGAATGAAAGTGCATGCAAATGTTAAAGTCCAAGTCGTCCCGAAAAATACACCACATGGCTTCCGCATCCAACGCTTCTTCGATGACGTGGACGGTGGTGGGCAACGTCGGATCCATGTGTGCGTAGACATCGCGGGCAACGTAGTGGTCGCACCCGTGAGCGCTGGATTCGTTGGTGTTGAATGCAATAAAAAAGATCTCGGCATTGAGTTCATCCACGATCCGTGTAAGAGATCGACCCATATTCTTCACCAGATCGGGGTACCTTGGATTGGAGCCAAAGATGGTGCGAGTCAGGAACACCCCAACGTTGCGGCGTTCAGGGTGGCGCTTGTACCGTTGGATAACGTTTCTTGGTCTGGAATCTTGATACATTCTCGGAAGGTAGATGCTGATGTCAGGATGGTACATGCACCGATCCAGCCCCACTGCATCTTGGATTTCGGGCAAACACGTTTTGGCACGCACGGAAATGTAGGATAAACACTGTACGAAATACTTTTCCAATCCCGACCACCACGGAACACCAAGGGAGATTCCATAAATTGGGATCCTGCGAGAATTTTTCAGGATCTGTCTCAGCTTTTTCATAAAGTATTCATTGACAAGGTCGCCACCCGCCAGAACAATGGCCTCGAACCCCCGGATCTGAAAACAACTAAAATCGTCTTCAAAGCTCATGATGGTGTGCGGGACCTTGGCCTTGGCCAACAAGTGGGTCCATATTGTGGCAAACAGCTCGTCACCGAGATTGCCACGTTTGAAGTAGCCCAGTACAAGGATCATTGGATTTCTTCTTTAATTAAATACTTATCAATATATTTTTATTTCATCACCCGCTGGATTTGCTGCTGCATTTCTTTCGACAAATCTTCAAATTTTACATTAAAATTCATCTCGGGGCACAACAGGTACACATGGCCTTCTCGGTTTTCTATCTGTAACAAATGTTCGTGCTCTTGATACACGAGGTTGGGGACAACAAGCTTTGCCTTTTCTGGGGGTTTCGTGCGTTCGGTCGGTGGGCAGTGATGCTTGCAAAAGTTACGGCTGGTTGAGATGTTGGGTTGTCCACAACATTGGTTCCGCCTCTTGCCTTTGACGAGTTTGAATCGACACGTGTTTTTTGATTGTTTGGGAAAGAGCGTGTCATAGGACGGTGTGGTGTCAGAGGCCTCAGGAGGGAAATCGAACGGCGCCGACATGGGGGTAGCTTTAATCATGGTTTGCAGTATGGTTGCGGATCGATTGAAAGGACCGTCGCTCCTTGGGCTTGACCGCTTTATAGCTCGGGCTCGGCCGCAGGGCCGCTTTATAGCTCGGGCTCCAGTTCGGACAAACACAGGACGGGGATCTTTTCTGCGTGACAGCAACGCATGAGGTGATCAATGACTGTAGCCACCGAACCTTTGACGTTCACGGTGTAAAGATCGTTGTCCCGCCAAGATTGGTCCAAGTCCCGAAAAGTGTCGTCCTCGCCCGGATCTTCACTCATGTTGTCGCTGTTGTCCTGGTCGTCGTTGTGGTCCATGTCCACATGACAGTCCTCATCGCATTCGAAGATGGTCGGGTCCAAGTCGTCGGTAATCTCTTCCTCCTGGTCCATGGTAGCTTCCTGTGGAAAAAAAATACAAAAAAGACATGTCAGGTTTAGAAAAGGTCGGGTAAGAAAGTAACAAAGAAAGAAAGTATTTTACCTCTTCCAAGTCATCGACAACCAAGACCTCGGTTTCGGCCTCCTCTTCCGGATCGAGTTTTTCCCTGTCCGCAACCTTTACCGATGACACGAAACGGCGCGTGGATTGCTTCATGATGCGCTTCATGATTGTTTGCGACTTGGACGAAACGGGTTTTTTGCGAAAGTCCAGGGACGTGGCCTCGATGCCGTCACTGATATCAAGGGTGGTCTTGTCATGACAACCAGTGCTTTTGGTATACGGAACCTTGAAATCCATGACAGGTTCGGCGGGATTTTGGAAGGCATTGATGGCTCGTTCAAGGTCGTCCAGGGCGCTCGTGTCCATGGTGCTCAGGTTCACAAAGACTCCGTTGTTGTTTTCGTTCATTTGGCAATTCTGCAGGCAAAGCATGTTGTACACCTTGTGTTGCTCAGACACAGACATGCGCTCAACTTGGTCACGGATGCGATACAATCTTTTGTCTACGTTGTCCATTTTATTGTCCTTGTCCCTTAAAGTTGCTTAATTGGTTCCTATTACAAAGTCTATCCTTGTCTTTTGCACCCCTCAACCCCCTCTAGATCCCTTTGTTTTCAACAACATCTTCCGGATTCGCGTCTTGTTGCGCTTCACGGTTATTGGTTTCTCGATTCTTGCTTTCGGTGAAAGTCTTTTCAACGAAGGTGACGATCTCGTGCAAGGTACTTGCGTCGGCCAAGGTGTACGCCCCTTTGGCCTGACCAACTTGGACCGCCTGAAGGAGCAGAGATCGAGCAATCGATTCTTGGTTTTCCTCTGGTCTGTCGGCGAAGAGCTTGGATTTGTCCGTCACTTCCGGTCGATAATAGTCCGTGGCCTTTTTCAAAAGGCTCGCTTCCCGCAGCGTGAAGGCCCCCTTTTGCTGGGCGGCTTCAACGTATTGGACAAGGAAACCGATCGCGTTGTCCTTGGTCAGATTGATGAAAGTCATGATTCTTTGGCTATCTTATAAGTGCAATGTGTTTAATACCTAAACCAAATGTTCACAATGACCTGGTTCGCGGAAAAGTTCTTTTATTATCCTTACTACCTTTCCTACTACATTTACTACAATTACTTCCACCACAAAACTTCCAAGATATGGAAGCACCGCTACACATTTTTGGTCCGTCACTTTGACCCCTATTGTTGGGAATGGAGTTTCCGGCCACTGTCCTCGTCCCCCAAAGTGTCGTCCCCCAAAGTGTCGTCCCCCAAAGTGTCATCCCCCAAAGTGTTGTCTCCCAAGGTCTCGTCGCCAAAGCCGTCGGTGACCCAAAAGGCGTGTACCCAAAAGGCCTCGTCCCGATGGTCCGCATTGTCCTCATTTTTCTTGTCTTCCTTGTCTTCCTTGTCCCGCTTGTTTCCATTCAGGATCCAGTTCATTGATTGGAAACTCATTGATCGTCGTTCAGTGCGGGACGGTGACCTCGTTGTATCGTTTGTGCGGTACACATTCAATAACAAGGTATACTTCAAACCTCGAAAGACCTTTAGTATGTCACAATCAACCCCGAAACAAGGTCCAAAGATCATCTCGGCGCACCTGATCTTTCCATCCGGGGAACTGGATGTTACCAACTTGGTTTTGATCCACCCCTTCCGGATCTTGGACTCAGCACAGACGTTCCAGCCTTGCGATTTCGAGATCCACATGATCAACGCCTTTCTCAAATGCCCCTACCAGATCCGAAGAGGGGTCATCAACCAACTGCTGACAACAAATGGGCATTATGTACGGTACAACCCGTCTTCGTACCCGGGGGTGAATCTTCGCTATTACTGCAACGACCTCAATGATACCGGTATCTGCCCTTGCAAGTCCACCATGATCCGGTGCAGTTGCAAGGTCATTTCCGTCATGTTTTTTTATTCGGGAAATATCATCATAACAGGGATGAGATCCCACGAGCAGCTGGCCAAAGTAGCCAATTTTGTCAAAACGTTTGTACTCCAAAACAGGATCCATTTGATCTAAGATGCTCGACTAAGCACGCGGAAGTTTCTAAGTCAAGAAACGGTTTAAGCACACACGGGGCAAACAGCGCACCCGCCCCAAAACGCGGATCAAGACGCCTCGCTACCTCCACTGCAACACCAAGATGACACGCCATTCGCACTATTGTTTTCGAGAGCGGTTGCTCCACAAGGGCAAGCAATACGGCACCGACATTAGAATTACCAACGAGGCATACACCACCATCACCTGCACCAACTGTGGTTACCTCAATGGCAAGTTTGTTTCGGGAACATTTTGTTGTTCTAATTGTCAGCTTGTGCTTCAGCGAGATTTTCAAGGTAGCCGAAACAACATGTTGAAAACATTATGTACATAAAGATAGTTTTCGTTGAGTAGCTACGTGCTCACGACCCAGGGCATTCCAACGTCCAGAGGTACAAAAGTACTTTGAATGGGGTTTTTGGCTAGTTTCGATTGAATTCAGGATTAGTCAGAAAATTTGTAGCAGCGTCTCGTTGCTTAGGGATTGGCATTTGTCTGTTGCGAATAAAAAAAATGGGTTTGGTGTATGTACTTCACCGCCTCCCGGTCGTCACATCTGCCAACACCCGTGCATTATGCAAGGTGACTTCATTTGATGAAGATGACGGGTTCTGTAGGTTTGTCATCATCTGCAAGATCTCCATGGCACGGTCAACATCCAAAGCAGGACGGTAATCGGTCAGGAACTGAGCATCAGCAAAGATCGGGGCCTGTGTTTGCTCCGAAATCGATGGGCTTTGTTGGCCTTCTTGGCCTTGTCCTTGTTGTGACTCGGTCTGTGACATGCTTGTTTTTTTATTTTATCTACGAGATTTTTTTTGGCACCGCGCCGCGTATGATGCACATTTTTTCAAGGTAGATCACAAAGTCCCTGAATCATGGAAAGTAGGTACAAGGCGGAAACCAGTAAAAACGAGGAAACAAGGATAAACGAAATATGTTTTTCGCGTTGGAATCTTCTCCACTTGTATGCCAAAGTTAGCCAGGATGTGTCATTGACCTTTACGGATTTCATTGGCATCACCAGGCAAACGTGGCAACAGCATGCACCGTGTCCAGCGAATTTGCTTGGTGTCAGTCTTTTCAATAAACGAGTTTATCAAAATTGTTTGCATGGAATCAGCGGCGATGGATCCGGGGTCAGCTTCATCAAGGATCTCACGTCAGTGACTTACATCCACGATCTCCACGTTTTCCAAAACAATGGTGATAATGATGTTGAAAGGCAAGTCCATGAAGCACCGGATCAGGATCGGATCCGTCAGTCACCTTTGCCATCGGATCCAGTCCATTCGCCGCGAGAGACATCATTGCCACCACAGGCATCATTGCCACCACAGGCATCATTGCCACCATTACCAACACAGACATCTTTGCCACCATTGCCAACACAATTACCACCACAATTGCCACAGACACCGTTGCCACAGACACCATTGTCACCACAGTTGCCACAAAACCGTGAGACACACTTGATGAGCAAAGTCCTCACCAAAAACAAGAAAGGGCACTTTGTGACACCTCTGGTGGCTGACCACTTGCAGGTCAGATTCAAGCTGATGGACCCAGGAACTTACCTCGTTGATTCCGACAATTGTCACATGATCATTCTGCTACCTGGAAACCGCTTGTTCCGGTGCAGTCTCATCTTTGGGCAGTACGATCTGGATTCCTTGGTGGACATGGTTGGTTTGGTGGTCAATCAAAACGGAGTCGTTCCGTTCCATTGCGTCCGCAAGGGCGACAGTAGTTTCATGGTGTCTGCTGGTGAACCGTTCGGTCTTTTGGTGGAAAATGAAAAGGCGAATTTTCTGCAGAGATCTTCGTGCCTGACCATGGACATTCTCAAACAGAAGGAAGTACTGGTACCACTGCGCAACGTCAATGACATCCCAGTAACTTTTGCAAATGGGAGCACCATCGTTCTGTCTCAAGACAGGTGGTCCAGATGGTTCCCCACCGACGATGTAGGCTTCTTGAGCACTTCTGTAAATCACATCCAATGTCAAGTGGCTGAAAGTAAAAGCGTTCAAATCCCCGCAATTTATTTGCCCGACGGTAAATAATCAATTATGGACTCTGATTATACAACCACCGAAACTGAACAAAGCGACTTGAACCATGAATCCCATGAATCCCATGAATCCCAAAGCGAAGCCGAAGTCGGAGCAGAAAGGGTTGAAGGTGACAGCGACGAAAACCGTGTCATTACTGGACTCAAGAAAAATGTCAAAGAATACGTGACGCTGACCCAGGAAATCAAAGAAGCTAGGAGTCACATCAAACTACTGAATGCGAGGGTTACAGAGTTGGAATCCGAATTGGTTGAATTCATGAAGTCGCATGACATTCAAAGTTTACAGATCTCCAATGGGAAGATCAACTTGTATGAAAGCAAGACTGTCAAGCCCTTAAACCGTGATATCCTGACTCAAACGATTTCTCAGAAACTCGACCCTTCCGTCGCAAAGGAATTAGTTGAAACAGCGTTTGGATCCCGGCCAACGGCCACCGTTTCCAAGATCAGGATCATCAGCGACAAGTGATTTCAAAGCAATCAAAAGAGTTTGATCATCTTCTTTTTACCTGTTTTCGCAGCAGTACCAGCGGCCCGTCCACGTCCCTTTTTCTTGGGCGCAGGTTTCTTTTCGTCAGCAATGTCCTTGGGGATCTCGGCGTTCAAATCGTTGAGGTTGTTCCCATCCGAAATATTTCCGTCCATGTTAAGTCCGTCCAAGTTGTCCCCATTTGGGTTGTGGCCGTCTGCATCGTTCCCGTCCGAATGATTTGCGTCCTTTCGGTCAAAGGTGTCGTCGTTTGCCCCACTTGAGTCGGAGTCAAGATCGGCACCAACAAGATCGGAAACATTTGGGGGCAAGAGGTCTGCAACCTGCTCTACGGACACGGATGGGCCCTTGGGGAAACTGAACGTGGATGGCGCCTTTTCGACCTCAAACGAAGTCTTGTTCATTTGACGCAACTGTTCCTGAAGTTGGCTTGCGACCTCGGCGCGGATCCGTTCCTCTTGCCGCTGCCGATCGGCTTGGAGCCTTTTCAGGAGCTCCTTCTCGTGCTGTTTACTCATCAAGGCCATCCCGAAACTCATCCCCATCATGGTCATTAATTTGACCTCTGGAGGAAGAGCAAACGAGTTTCGATACTTTTGAACGAGCTCTTCCAGTACTTCGTCGTAGTTGCCCGTTTCCATAACATCGTAGTGGATCTGCTTGGACCAATCCGACATGTCGACATCGAACGGGTCGTACGTGTTGTTGAGCCTGACGATCCCATCGGCGGACAAAACCACGGCTCTTTTCCAAAACCCAAGGTTGTTCTCAAGCTCTTTCTTAAAATTGATAAAACCAACTTCGTTGCGGATTTCCTCCAGGGTATTGTCCATTGACAAAAGCTTGCTGCTGTACCGGTAGTCTTTGTTCTTGGTGAGGTACTGCGACAACAAGAAACCCTTCTCCCTTCGCACTTCCTGAGGATCCTGATCAAGTTGGGTTTCAAAGTGTTCGGGACGTGGGATGTCGTTTGGTTCGTATGGTTCGGGGTCGAATCCCACACCGACTCCATTGGAAACCCCGACATCAAAGCCTGGAGCGGCGTCGAGGTCCGGTGCGTTGAAAGCACCCAGCCCGGCTGCGTCAAGTGCGTCAAGTGCGTCACCATCGTAACCTTTTGTGGTGTCTTCGTATACCTTTGTCCTATTGACCAAGTAATTGTAATCCGCTTCGGACAGGTCACTTGCAGCAGGTAATTGGTGTCCTTGAAGTTGGTGTTCGTGAACTTGTTGTCCTTGAAGTTGTTGTTGCTCTTGTTGTTGTCCCTGTTGTCCTTGAATCTGCTGGATGCGGATATTGGGCCCATTTGGCGCTGATTGGAAGGACTGGGTCAGGAGAGATTTATCACCAGGATGCTGGATGTGGATGGACATGGCTACTTGATTCGATCAAATTAAAAGTTGTGATTTTGACGAGCTTTATTGAGGATTGCATTCTTTTTACTCATGCCAGGGGGACAATACATATTTCAAAACACCAAGGCTAGAAACATTGTATTCTATGATCAAAGGGCAGTTGTTTTGCAGCAATATCTTGACTCGTGGACTCAAGTGGGTGGCCTTGGCGAAAGCAATCAGAAACTTGACCAAAAACGTGCCCTGAACAACGTCCTGCGGCGGCGGCACTTGGCTATCATTGGACACAATGTTGACGATGACTTCGTGCTCCGCAATACCCCCCAGGGCTTTGAAAATCAATTGCCGATTCACGTTCCGGATCTCGACGACCTCAGCACCCATGCTCGCCATGTCTCGACAAATCTTCTGGAACTCTTGACTTGATACCTCTGGGGGATAGTGGTCGTATTCGATGATATCGGTGATGGTGTACTGAGTCAGGTGCAGCAATTTGAGATAGTAGCGAACTTCCCTCTGCTTTTCTGCGTTGTGAAGGACGATCCCCAGTTTGCTCTTGTCGTGCCGGTCTATGAAAAAGTTCAAGGTGTCGTTGACGTTGATTGTCTTGACGACACGATGGAGGTGGCCAATATCCACCCCCGCTACGATTTCTTTGTCGCAGTGATAAAATTCAAACGACGACGCGTCGATCTGAAGATGGACCAGCGCGATCTTGCGTGGATCCACCGCCGCCATTTTCATGCCGTCCTTGGTGAACACCAGGTTCCCCTCATTCAGAACGAACTTGAGGCCTCTAAATGCGAATCACGCCGTTGAGATTGGTGGGCGCAACAGTGCCATCGCTTTTACAGCCCCTGACTCTGCTCTCAAGTTTTTGAGATCATCGATCGGTGAATCGCAAAACGGGGCTTTCGTTTCCATGACTTCATCCAGCACCCGATCCGGCGTGTACGTTAACCGCCTGGGTCAGGTCTACTTGGGCACAGAACCCGGGAATGCCGAAGGGGATCAGGACGCTGGCTTGTACGTTTCACGAAACATTGTGGCTACCGAGAAGCTCCGCTGGCCCTCTGGTGCCTTTGTGACAAGTATGAATTCCACTCTCGTTCTTTCGGCTCCCAGCACCATCGAGTCAGTCGTCGATCATGTTTTCAAAAAGGCCGTTTTTGGATCCGGATCCGGATACATCACTGACACGGACAGCAATTTGAGGCTCGTGGCAAGCAATGACCTGATCTTGTCAGGATCGACTGTTGTTGTGCCAACCAAACTGTCCACGATCCGTGGCGGTACTGTCTTCTTTGAGCAAGATCGTTGGGTGAACCTTGTCGGATCCTTGTATCTGAGCCCAGTGGACGCAGTGCGGATCCCAGAAGGCATCCTCCTGACTCTTGGAACAACAAGTATGTACGGAACCGGCACCGGCTTGGTTTTGGACAGTTTTGTGACATGTTCGTCTGGCCTCTTGGCACAAGACATCAGGATCGGGTCGGCTCAATTTCAATGGTTCAACAACAGCTTGTCTTTAGGTGCTCCTGGATCCGTTCGCGTGGACTGCGGAGCACTTGAACTTGGATCCTGTCCTCTTGTCTTCCAGCAGGGCCAGGTGTTTGGCTCCGGACCCGACCTCCATCTGCAAGCCGCTGCCAACATCACGCTGGAATCCGCCAATGTCCGGATCCTGGGAAACCTGATCGTCAATGGAGAAACGCAATTCACGGTGACGTCCCAGACACTGATCGATGGTCCGATATTGCAGCTGGGTGGATTTCAGTACTTTGACATTGTCGCGATCCGTGCCATGGGAGACCAAACGATCCTGGTCCAGGTGACGGGGAAGCACCACTTGACTGCGTCGGGATTTGATTTACATTGAAAACAGCAGTGTCCGCGGGCTCGATGGTCCGTACGTGATCCAAACTGTGGTTTCTGAATCCAGTTTTACCATTGCGTCGTCCGTGCTGCTCAGCGGTGCTACTTTCACCGGCCAAGTTCGGAGTGTGCTGACGCAGGATCTTAACAAGGACGTGGGGATCCTTGTGAATTACAACAGCGGCAACGGGACCTTGGGTCACAGAACAGGATTCTTTGGTGTGGACCGCACCAATCTTTGCTGGAAATATTACAAGGAAGCAACGGTCATGGACGACATTGTGGTGACGGGGATCCTGGGGAACATGCAAGTGGCCACCATCACAGCAGAAACACTTGCGGTTTCCAGAGTGATTGCCCCGATCAATTTCGGGGACAATGTCCTGACCTCGTCCCGTCTGGTCGCAACAGGTGGGTCCATAGATGGGGTACCCATCGGATCCAACGTACCTGCATCGGGTGCTTTTACCACGTTGACCGCGCAGAGGCTTGAGGTGCAATCGGCACTCCTGGTACCCAACTTGAATGCCTTCGCCCTTCAGGGCAAACAGCCAACTGATTTCGTTGCTCGAGATGGCTCCACTCCACTCTTGCAAGATTGGGATGCAGGAGACTGCATCGTGAGTCTGGGAAATGTCAGGATCCGCAGGGTTGAATCTCAGGGCGTTACCTTCATGGGGGACGACACGACTTTGTCAACAGACTCTTCTTTCCGGTACGTCAACAGGATCCTGCAGGCCCCCAGCGTCCAATTCGGCCACGTTCTGCAATCTTTCGACATGCACGGTTACGAGATCTTGGATCCTGTGGTCGTTAACGGTCACGTCCGATCCTGCAATGTCACCCTGGGTCCCGGAAATGTTCTCGATGTCTCCGCGGGGACTGTTGTCTTTAGGTCTGGCCAAATTTCCGGCACCGCCATCAGCGGCAGGATCGCGGAGATTGACATTACGGGGATGTCCGGATCAGTCTGATCGGGGATCGAACCTCCAACCCCCGCACCAAGCCGGTCCAAAAGGATAGACAGAAACTCCTCCGCTTAACCATTGGACTACGGCACTCCCTACTGCTGTGAACGCGCATATTGGGATACGCTTACCCAACATGTGAGTGTAACCACTTACAACTCAACCGTCAACCACTTCCCTATT
>JADGJF010000682.1:0-16192 GCA_027596845.1 Quaeritorhiza haematococci | reverse complement strand
GGGGAAGGGGTTCTTTTCAAGGACGAGGACGGGGAGGGTTTGGAGGTGGAAGAGTGAGGGAGGATATGGACGGTGATTTGGCGATGGGCGGTGATGGTGGCGCTGGACGGCACTAGTAGGTGTTTTTTGTTGTTGTGAATTTGTATGAGATGATAGGTTTGACCAGAGCTTACTAATATCTTCTTTGGAATTAGTTCTCCATACGGTCGTGGACAGCCCGGATCGGCAAGCGCTTCAGCAGGACCGATCGAAGTTTCGGTAATGTCATATTCATGTCACCTCCTCATTATATCATTCCACGTTACTGATTTCTCAACTACTACAGATCATGAACTGGCAAGGGGGTGACGAAAATTCGTTGATCGAGTTTTTGCGACGGAAAGTGGAGAGCCCAGTAAACATCAGCAACATAAGGTATCACCATAACAAATGCTACGTCACGGTGGACAACCATTATCAAGCTGAGACCCTTGTGAAGCTTAGCGGTATCAGGTTCGCGGGCGGGAAGGTAAGAGATCAACACATTTCTTTCTTTAACTGAATTTTCTGGTCAAAATATTCATATTTTGCTGTTCAAAGCTATCATTGCGAACAATGCAACCCCAATCAGCTACCGGACCTGGCGTCGGAGCATCAGTCCCATCTCCCTCTGGCAGCACTGGTGGTAGCGCCATCCAAGCCCTCACCACTCTCATTCAATCCCGCTACAACCCGGCCCAACGCTTCCTCAACCTTGAAAACATCGACGCAGACCCAATCCTAATCTCCGCCGGCGTAGACGCTTTTGGCAAAGACTACAAAGCCTCCAAAGTCGGCCAAGTAATCTGCAAACTCATTTCAGAAATCTGTCCCGACGTCCAAACGATCTCATTTGCAAACAACAAGTTGCGGTCTCTGTTACCGCTCTCTACGCTTGCGGAACGCGTGCCGGGGATCGTCAACTTGTCGTTCCAGGACAATCAGCTCAGTTCGTATAGTGATATTGAACCCGTGAATGGGAGGGTGTTAACAAACTTGCGGGAAGTTGTGTTTACTGGGAACCCGGTGCGGGAAAAGGAGTTGAGCAGGTCGGGCAGTGATTTGAGATACAGGAGCGACTTGAAGAAGATCTTCCCGAGCATACAGATTTTGGACACGGTGCCTGTTGTACAGGAACTGAAGTTTGATATACCGACGACGAACGCGGGTGGATCGCAGCTTCCATTGCCTGTGCAGGGTGGTTTCTTTGATTCGCATCAGACGGCGGCGGCGGTGAGCGATTTTATGCAAAGGTGAGTTCCTGCGAAACCCAGTTTACGATAATGCGACAATGCATTCGCTTCCCTATCTTCTTTCTCCTAACCCATTATATCTTCACCAGATTCTTCACCCTCTTCGACACGAATCGCACAGCCCTCCTCGACCTGTACGAACCAACGAATTCATCCTTTTCGCTCGCTGTGAACCCGCAATCTCCACCGCATGCGCGAAGTCAGTCCAGGAGGAGAGATGAACAGGATACCTGGTGGGGACTCAATAGAAATTTGGCAAGAATCCTGTACGCAGGTATGTGGTTCTCTCATTGAAGGATTTTTCGCAGGTGTTCTGAAGCTGGCATTCCTTTCTTGTTTGTTTGTTTTGGAAAACTTCAGAACAGTTTGTCTGTCTTTGCTGGCATCCTAATTCATCGCAAATCCTGCTCCCCAACTCGTAATTATCTTCGTGACCCAAACCAGACAAGCGCATCCAAAACTTCTTCATGGGAAACGCCGACATTGTCCGTGTATTCAACCAAATGCCCCGAACGCAGCACGGGTTCCTTTCTGAAGGACCTGGCACACCAGCAGCATCGAGAACGGTTATTGTGGATGCGTACCAGACGGGAGGACCTCCAAATGTGTTTTTGCATCTGGTTGTGCATGGGGAGTTTTTGGAAGGTAGGGATAAAGGGGGTTGTGAGTGTATTTGGGTTGACTTGAGAAGCGGGTTAGTAAATCTCTTTTCTTCATTTGGGGGTTTGTTCGATGCAGTCAACTTGAACTTGAAACGGAGTTTCGATCGGACTTTCGTCATCATCCCTGCGCCGCCTAATTCCAAGTAAGGATTTGATTTCAACACGATTTGCCTTTGATTTCTCCGATGTTTCTCGCTTCGGCTTTCGTTACTTCCGGATGAGCTCTAAAACTGTGTCCTTGTTGCCTCAATTCACATTTCCGTTTCTTCCAAAATAACAGGGCTATGCTTGCCGGCTACCAATACTGCATCATCAACGACCAACTAATAATCCGATCCCACAACTCACGACCCGGTTGGGCGGAACCTCAACAACAATCACAACAAGCACCAGCACCAGGGATGCCCCTCATCAATGCCGCACCACCCGCAGTGCATACACCTCCGCCGTCAGTTCATCATTTACAACAACCGCATATTGCAGCAGGCGGCGGGTCACCTTTGATGGGCGGGGCGGCGGGTGCACCTGCAGTGGCGGGTGCTGGCCAGATTATTGCGCAGCAGTTGCCGGATGTGAATACGTTGTTGCAGCTGAAGGTTCGGAATGGGTTGGTGAGTGCCGTTTTCATACATTTGTCCTCAGCCCTGATTGTTGCATTTGCGGGTGGTGGGTGGAAGATCGTCGATTTTTTGGTATACTTCAGGCCTGTTTCCGTCCCATCGCATTACAAGAAAACTTTTTTAAATTCAAACCGTGCTTCCCTCTTTGCTCTTCCTCGCTTCCGTTCCCCGTCCTTATCCTCCACCTCCTGTCAACGTTGCCAACACAGAACGACATTCAACACCAGCAACTGATTCAATTCGCGCAAAGCACCGGCCTTAATTACCAGTTTACGCTACAGTGCCTGACGGAAACGGGGTGGGATTCGAATCGGGCTATGGCGGCATTTGAGTCAGCGAAGGTGAGGAGTGAGAAGGGTTCATGTGATGGGGGGGAGGTTTGGGGCTTGCGCTCTATTGGACATGGACATGGACATGTTCTGTTTTCCGCTCGTGGAATGTCCGTTATCCCGAACGATGTATTGATGTGTCCTGTTCTTTGTCGTATTGTCTGGTGAATTCCTATCCTGCATGGACGCATATTCCCTTCAAAATCAATCAGGCCCATATACCACCTATGGCGTTCACTCTTCAACCCATATAGTCAATGTGCGGAAGAAAGGGTTTGCTGCATACAGAAACGTCGCGGGCTCAACGTCACTCGGGCAGGTCGAAACATATAACAAACGAAAGTCGGCATTCACATGGTGGATAGGATGATGGCTAGTGCGAGATTTGTAGAAAGCAGTGTCAAGACACAAGTGATCCAAACACAATGAAACATACACGGATCTTTCTAATATAATCAAGCTGGTTATAATTTACGCTCGGTTTGGATATCTTACTGGGCCACTGGGCTTTCCTGCTACGAACACAGTCCTGGTGCATTAGCTTTCTCTATTCAAAAACAGGATGGAGCGGGGCACGAGTTTTATTTGAAAACCAAACCCTTTTTCTGCGCTTCTTGATCCCACACCGCCCAAGCAGCCTCTTCCTCTTTTGAGCGTTCATCTACGATATAAATTCCGATGAAAATTCCCAACAAGGCGACGCCTCCGAAACCGTAGATGAAGGGCATCATTATTGGTTTCAGCTTGGTCTTATGAAGATGGAGGGGTAGAAGACGGATTGATCAGCGTCTCTACGCGAACAAAAGGAAACTCTGAATCCAAAACCGAAAAACGAAGGGAAGGCAAACGACATACCTCCGTGACATGCATATACCCGTCCGGATATTGCGCCATCATGTCCCCACCCGGATTTGGATCTCTAAAACCATACCCAAGATCACTCATGGTTTCCCCGCCTGGATATGTCATCCCACTACCACTGTTGACGCCTCCTCCTCTTCCCCCCACAGCTTCAAACTGGTCATACTGTTTCCTCCTCCTTGGATCTGATAGTATATCGTACGCGCTCCGGATTTGTAAAAACTTGGCTTGGCTTACTTTTTGCTGTGATTCGCTCTGGTTGAGGGTTCGGTCTGGGTGGTATTGCATGGATAGCTTTGAAGTTGGGCAACGACGAGTTTAGCACGGAGAGTTTAGCACGGAGATGCTCTTGATACTAAATCTGTGATCAAATCCAGAGCAGCGGAAGACATACCTTGTAGAACTTGGCCTTTATCTCCTTCCGTGTCGCGTCTTTGGAAACCCCAAGCACTTCATAAGGCGAAGATATGTAATTCCACCGTAGTGGGGCATGTCCAGTCCTTGCATATCGCTTGGTTTGCCACTGAGGATGCTGATGACAAGATGCGTTGCAGGAGTTGGAGTAGCGGGATACAAGTGGTGACGGACCTCCACACACAAACGGGCGGAGCGGGGTATGAGGTTGAACGCGGGATGTTGTAGGGAGTTGGGACTTCGAGGAGGAGGAGCTCGGTGAGGGAGTTGTGTTGTGGATTCTGCTGGTTGCGTTGCGGGATGCTTTTGGGTAAGAGGTGGAGGTGCAGACAAAGGTCCTGCGAGATAGAGAACAGGGAAATGGGCCTGTTGTGATGGTTGGTGTCATCTTCGTGGTCTCGATCAGCGAAGTCAACACGCATTTCGAAAAGCCGGACATTATGAGGAAGGGCGATTTACTGCATGTAGCGGCACTCGCTGGCATGTTTACAGCGGTTTAAGATACCAGCTGTCGCTGCAAGGTGTGTGGTGTCGTGGTGTGCGGGGTTGCAAAAAGCTGTCCAGTCTTGTCTCACCGATTCAATTGTGCATTACACAGAGATAAGGGAGGTCTTGTTCGAAACCCTCTCGCTTCATGCCGTTTGCCCTTTGCAACTTTTCAGCAAATGTTTTGTGTGCAGCCATTGAGTTGAGTTTCTTTCTCCTTGTCCGTCTCCCATTCAAGGTTTTAGATAGGCTATCTTTCCCGATCATACCGGTTTCGCTTCTCAACCTTTCAACAAATGTCTTGACTTAAAAGAGTCGCGTTTCTTTCTGTTTCTTAGTTCAGACTCTGGACATGTCATCTTTCCAGAAAGAGGTGAAATACTCTCTATCAACTTGAATTTAACAATCGGGTTCCTCATACACGATACATGATCCAAATGTTTCCTTGATGCTACTTCAACCCACTAAGACTTTTCTGTCGATCCTGCTCCTGCCCTTGTTCCTCTGTTGGAATGGGCGCAAGCGCAAGCGTGGAATCGGCACCTCCGAGCAAATTTACAATACTCGCTGCCTCGGCCCAGCTCCTAGCACTGCGACCACCCGCTTTCTGCCTGGACAAACTAAAGGTTGATGTGGAATTCAAGGGTGACTTGGACGCTGTGGGTGAAGCTTTGACAGATGGGGAGCCCAAGGATGATTTTCGCAGCGAGTATGATGACATTTGAAGTCTACGTGGGGATGCCGTGCCGGATTTCGTCCGTGTCGGTGTTGTTGCTTTACCTTTGGATACGACAGGGCTGGAAACCGGAGGACTGGCTACGGCGGGAGTCTCGTTGGCATCACCGTTGTTGGAGACCTCCAAACTCAACTTGCTGACGTCGTTGAGCTGCATAAGAGACGACCTCTTGTTTCTATGATTCAAAATGGACAGATCGAATGAAGACCCGTCTTCGTGCTCTTCCATAAGCCGTTTGTGATGCATCATATTGTAGAAGAGATCATTGTTTGGGGTGGACGGTTGTGCGGATGGATGGGCACTGGTGATGTCAACTGCGGAGACCGGCGTTGCTGTTGTTGCGGTCGAGACTGTTGGCCTTGTAACCACACCAAAGTCCATACTCACGGCGAGGGAAAGAGAAGGAATGGCCGCAGGAACTGCCGAGCCCGATGGTACCGTACTGCCGGGTGGCGACGCTGCATCATCATCGATTTGTGCTTCTCGGTCCATCATCTCGTGCTCGACCTCAAGGTCACTCCCGACCGATCCAACAGCGAACGCATCATCATCCCCATCCCCGCCTCCATCCACGCTATCGTGATCGCTCACATTCTCATCAAACGGATCATCTTCATCTCCGTCTCCAAATGGCAATGGAATCTCGTCCTCGTCCTCATCACATCCATCGTCGAATGACAGCTGATCTTCCTCATCACCATCTGCTTCGCCATCGTCCACGTCTTCCTGCGCCCATGGGAGAAGATCACGCCGTGTTATGATCCCTGCCACAAGGTTGCGCCGGTTGACGACGACAAGGTGCCGTAGACCCTGCTTCCGGAAGAGGATGTAAGCCCTTGACAGCGAGAAGTTTTCGGGGACCCGCATTGGGCTCCTGTCCATATGCTCTGACAAATCAATAACGGTATCAGCAAGGTTGCCATTTGTGTTAGCACCCGGCCCCGCATTTTGATTTCCTGTCGTTCCCTGCTCTCTTTCACCGGATGGAAGTTTGCTGTTGGATGAGACTTGATGGATTGATTCATCTTCAGCATCTTCCGCGTCTAAATTTTGCGAAGATTCCCCGAACCCCGCTGTTTGATCCCGATCAGCCCCCGTGACAGCGCTGTACGGACCAAATTTTTTCATTATTTTGGGGAGACGAAGCTTCTTCAATCCGAACGAAAACCCTCCCTCTCTAGCAGACACTGTCAGCGGGGTAGAATCAGACTCAGTCGACTCTCTCCGCTTCCAAAGAGACCTGGGTCCGCCCCCGCTTCGTTCCAAATCTGTATCGATTTCCTTGCCTTTACCGCCGAAACCGAAATTGAATGCACCACCGCGGTTGGTTTTTATGTCTAGCTTCCACTTGTCCTTCGGGAACAAGGACGAACGCATCGGCGCCGAGGATGAAGATTGGTGAGATTTGATTGGAGTCGAAGCAGGCCGCTCCATTAGGTCGGCCATATCAACCATTTCGAGTTCCGATCCTCGGCGCTGACCTCCACGATTCAGCATCGCTTTCAATCTTGCGCCAACATTTGCAACACGACCGCCTTTCTTTGGTTTCCCCTTTGTCGGCATGAGTGAAGGTTTAAGACCTTCTCCCTTCGCATACATCTTCACGATCTTTTCCAGTCGTTTACGGAGCACGAAACCTATCAGAATAGGGTCATCGTCACTTCGGACCACAGGGAAACCGTTATGAGTTGCGGCTGCACCAGGAACTGCTAGCAAACCCTTCCTTGCGGCGGGTACGCGTGTTTTCATTGGCCCTTCGGCGACCCCAGAGTCCTTCGTCCCCGCTGTTTTCAAGATCGTTTCGCCTGTATTGCTACCGAAGGCTGATTTCCTCTTAAGAGCAGAAATCGGGCCCAGACCGAGGAATAGGGAGAGTTCTCCGAGTGTTACAAATCGGGGTAGCGTGACTACAGGCTGAGACATTACTCGAGAGACCGATTTGCGCTCATAGGGAAGCTCAGGCTCGAAATCGAGGTAGCTTAACCCACGGTGATGAATTATCATGTGGTAAAGACCTGTGTTTGGGTGCAAACACAAAGTCGGGAAAGAAGGAAGGTTCGTTCAGAACCCCATCACAATGCCACAAGTAAATGATGCACCGTTCTCTCGCTTACCTCTGTTGAAGAGATTTCCAACCCAGAACGCCGTCAATACGCCGATCCCAACTGGGGTGATGCTTGATAGATCGTCCGTCATTTCAGCAATCACCACAGCAACAAACAAGGGTGACCGAGTCACTCCGACCATGAAACTCGCAGCACCCACAATAGCAAACAGGGACGGATCAGGTGCTGTTCCACACATCTTCAAGCATTCACCACCATTTTCGGTCAGTATGGACATCCTCTGTTGTTCAGATATTGCTAAGTAAGGCAGATGAACCCAGGCCTTGCAAAACAACTCCGCCCACCACGTCCCACCAGCACCAACAATCCGTCCAAATGCAGCACCGATCATCATCTGCGGCAAAAACGACCCCGCTGGAAGGAAAGCACCACCGACGACCAATGCCATGATGAGACCATAGGTAGCGAGGAAGGAGGCAAGTACCCCAAGAGGTAAGATTGTTGCCGATCCACGAGTAAACATGAGACGCACGGCTTTGTGCGGGGTGCTAAGTACAAGTGACGCGAAAGGATTGAAATGACCCGGAGGACAAATGTGCCTGACGGCCCATGACATCGAAATAGGAATCCCGGTTGTGTTCTGCTGTTGTTGGTCTTGCTGCTCTCCTTCTTCAACATTATCGTCTTTGATGGAGGCGCTCTTGTAAAGTCCAGGGAGTGGGATTGGGAATATGTGGCCCAGAGAACGCAGGCCAGGAGTAACGCTACCCCATTTAGCTGTTCCCTCCATCTCATGGTCGTGGTCCGTCCAGTCTTCATCAACGTTTCGAGCATTAAGTTGTTCACCGTTGGCCCTGTTGTCATCTCCATTAACCCCCTTCCGCGTTGACCTTTGCACGAGCGTCTCCACCGACATCGACCTCGAAAAAGCCAAACAGGACTCCTCAGAAGAGTAAAATGGCGTTCCGTTCACTGCCTCCACGCCAACACCTGGAACGTACGCAACCCCCGAAAACATTTGCCTCTCACTTGCACTCCCGAAGCACATGGAAGGGTGCTCAAAGTATAACTGCGAGTTCGAAGGCTTGCACTCAAATACAGCGGGTAGGAAGACTCTCACCATCGAGACGATGAGCGTCAATCCGAGTGTGAAAAGAACCTTCCGCCATTTGAGTCGTGAGGGATCTGGAGGGGGTGGTTTTGTTGCCGATGATGGAGTGGAAAGGTTTGGGGTAGTGCCACCGTTTTCGGCCAAGTTGTCATCGCTTTGGAGTGATGACGCCCCTGCGTAATTTGAGCCGTTAAGGCTTCGCTTGCGAACAGACTTCCCCAGGTGGAAGATGCGTTTGAGGCCTCTCCAGATGACGTCAAACCATTCCCACTTTTGACGCATGACCCGGGTTACCAAGGTGTTGAAGAGTGCACCGAGCATTCCGCCAATTGTGCCAATGAAGAAACAGCACACAATGTCCCTTGTGAAGAGCTGGCGATTGTTGCAGAGGGGGTTCGAAGGATGATCGGATAACACAGTGAATGTGTTGTTTATGGAGTGGAAAAAGGCTGCGATGCCGTATGCCACGAAGGCGCCAAAGAACGAGCGTCGTATTGTGGAGAGTTCAAGGAAGCTACCTGTACAAAGGAAATTTCCATTCGTCAGAGACCAAAGTCAAACCGGAAAAAAAAAAAAACGTCGACCCAGCAGGTAAATATGGTGTCCACTCACTTGCTTCTTCCAAAACAAACAAAGCACCCCCGACCGGCACATTGAACGCCGCCGACACACCACACCCTGCCCCAATAGCAACCGCATCCCGCTCGTCTGCGTCCAGCGACTTCGTCCCCCCTCTGAACGGATGCAGAGTAGGGTGCCTCTCAAGTCTCTCCCGCATCCTCCTGAATCCGCGCATCACGAGCGAAGCTATTGCAGATCCGATGTGGATAATGGGTCCCTCTGGTCCACAAAACAAACCAGATGACACCGAGCAAATTACACCGATACATTTGGCAACGAGTGTTTTCCAAGTCAAGAGTGTGGGAATCCGTGCGCCATTTAGGTACGAGATTACACCAGGTATACCTGATTGAGCGCTCTCGGGCTTGAGTGGGAAAGGTAGAACAGATGATATGGTATGGGGATGTCAGCTGGATGATTCACGGTAAGCTCTCGAAAATGAAACTGGTTAATCCGGCTTGAGACTGTCCATCTTTTTCTTACCGCCCAAACCGTCAGAAGACATGCTACCGTGACGAATGCAACCATCACACCCCAGTCAACGCCAAAAGCAGCAAAGAGTGACATCCAGTCTTCTGTTATATAATGTTCTACCAACTCGTTTCTCAGCTCTGCGATGAATTCGAAGCTTTTTGAGCGAAAGAGGGATTCGGGTTTTCGCAAAACAAGAAAATGAAAATGATCAGCGCTTTACGAGCTTCTTGTTCGAAGAAGAAAGAAAACCCCATTTAACAGCCAAAAGAAAGTGGAGGGGAATATACCTTGCATGTATAAAAAGAACGACAATCGCAACGAAAACAGCGACCAATAAAGTCATAATCCAGTCGATGATCGTTGAGAAGAGAACATGCTACATGAAGAAAGCGGGTTTTCCTATTATTCTGGCTTCGTGGCATCAAAGTATGGAATGTTTCATTAACCCAAGCGGAGAAAATTTTCCGCCTACCTTTTTGCGCATGAACGTCATCCGTTGTCGATGATGCAATGTATCGGGAACATGGTAGTCCGCGCTCTTTCAAAACGTATCGCGCGATCGCATCCAACGAAACGTGAATTGTTAGAAGAATCCTCTGGTATGCCGAGGAAGAGCTCGATCTAAGCCGGATGCGATGCAAGAGGTAACACTTCTACTCACCTCGACACCCTTCATTTTCGCTACATCCTCGACGGTGGGGGCCTCCTCTGGGAGGAGATGAAAGCCGTGACCCATCCTGCTACAGCGTCTCCTTCAAATTCAATCCGGAAAATTGTGAATAAGTAATCGACTGTCGCGGTGCTCCAAGAGAAGAGAACTGCGTAGTTGAACCACAACCCTTGGATTTTGAGGTTTCTTCAGTGCTTGATTGATGGCCTCGCATGATCAAATGATCTGCGTCCACCCTCCAATCAAATGATTTGATTGTCGGCATTGGATACGGTAGATTTGGGAGAAGTTCGATTCAGATTGGAGTGGCTGAAAACCTTCCTTTGCAAAACGACAGAAGCCATGAAGCATCAGCATCATGCATTGAGCGATCTCAGCAGTGAGCGGGATAGTTTTACAGTGAAATCACGGCGAAGATTGAACTGTGGCCAAACTCTCTTTGTATTTCAATTATTGCACTGAACTCAACTTGTTTCGTGCTACCTATCCAGTTGACCTCAGCAACAGGGTATCTGTCATGAAATGCGCGGCAAATCACCCATCAGCCTCGAAACCAGATCACAGAAATCCAAACTTTCGTTCTGCGGACATGGATTCGTTTCCCTAAACACTACCGCCGTAATCGTCCTTGTCCCCTCCTCTCCATTCAACACACTGCTTTCCGCAACATCAACAATGAACTCAATTTCCTTCCCAGCATCCAAAAGATCTTCAATGATCAGATCCATCGCCTCTTCTTCGCTCGAGGTTTGATAGAGGGGTTTGTGACGCTTCTGACAGGGCAAGTCGGTCCATTTGCAGTTCCAGGAGCGGTCGTCATCAAAGTCTGCACGCACGGAGTATGTCTTGAAGTTGTTTTGAAACACATCGAAAACCGTGCTTAACGGTGCGTTTGTTTGGAAGGTCGCGATCCTGCCGTTGCCGTTGCTGGGAGTTTCTTCTTTCACATCAGCTGCAGCTATGATGTTGTTGGTGTGGGTGGCATCCATGAGGTCTTCACTAACACTTTTCGACATGTCTTTCTCCATATCCTCCGGAGCGCTGGCTTCCTCGATTTCCGCTACATCCGCAACTTCGCGAGGTTTGAGCGGGATGGAAACCGACCCCTGTTTGGCGATGGAAGTGTTCCGAGCCTGGCGGCCTTGGCCTGTCACCAGCTTCCGAACATATGTGGAGGGCCCCCCAACACCCGAAAGACGCCGCGCACGACGTGCGACCGTTTTGCCTGACGTCCCAGCAGGATTTGCTGCGCGAGCAGACTGCGCAGCGCTTGACCCCTCGGTGGTGTGTTTTTCCACCCCGCGCATCCGAGTAGGCAAGTCGGAGAAGTTGTCGCCTTCCTCTTCTTCTCCCTCCTCCTCTTCGGCAATCTCGTGTTTGAGAATGACCTTGCGGACGGGTTCCCTGTCTTCGGGTTCAGAGGATGCATTCGTGACTTGATCGTCGACAGCCATTGGTGCTGGTGTCTGGGCGGGTTCAGCATCGACTTTGATTCCCCCATCGTTTTCAGGATTCATGGGGGCAGGTTCAGGAAGATCGCCCTCCTCGACGTCGCTCGAAGGCTTCCCACTAATCTCTTGTTGCTTCTGAACAAGCAGATGATAAGCCGCCGTGATCGCACTGGGGAATTCCTTTCGCAAAGCTTTCACGATGTCGGCCTGGTCAAACCCCATGTTTTCAAGCTCGCGTATCAATTCTTGGTCGCGCATGAACTCATGTGGCGAATGGTCGACGAGCTGTCCGGTTGTGGCGTAGTTTTCGAGTGTTTCGTTTGATGGCGGGGGTTCGTAGAAGCGGACTTTCGGAAGTTTTCCGTTGGCGTTGACCCATGGATGGTCACGGATTTGTTCCAATGTTGCGCGCTGTTCGGGTTTGACCTTCAGGATTTTCGTGATCAAGTCCTTGAATTCTGCCAAGAGGCGAATCCAATTCGACAACGATAATAAGTGGCGATAGTTCGGCAGGAAAGAAAATGACCAAGTTATCAAATGTTGTCATGTACGGATCCGAAAAATGCGAAAACAGATCAGACACATATTACGTCCCCATACCCAGTTTAAAGCCAGCACCAACAAAGAAAGTACCATACCTTCCGTAACAAATTCAGGAAACTTGTATTTGCCCGACAAGATCAGGGTGAACATACGCGAAACATGCCGATCATCGAATGGAAGGTAGCCACACACCAGGACAAACAGAATGACGCCCATACTCCAAATGTCCACCTCGTTTCCGATGTATTTTTTTCCCGACAGCATTTCTGAAAGTGACAGAACAAGGTGTTGGAGTAAGCCCTAGGAAGCAAGTACGTTGATGCACAGATCAAAAACCTTCAGTAAAAAACTCACTGTACCTGGTGCTGCATAAGCCGCAGAACCACAAAATGTTTCGAGTAGAGAGTTGTCCCTCATCAAGTTGCTGAAGCCGAAGTCTATGATCTTGATGTTGCCCGCCCGGTCCATCAACACTGTAAGTGGCGACATGGGCAGAACATTGGATCAGGAAGTAGACGAATGTAAGATTACCCCATTTCACCTGAAAAAACCATCCGCAATACGTTAAGAACAAAAAACAAAGCACTCACAGTTCTCCGGCTTGAGATCCCGATGCACCACTCCGTTTGCGTGGCAATATTGAATCGCACTCAGAATCTGGCGTAGCAGCTTCCTTGCTTGAGGCTCCTGCAATCGTTTGTTCTTCAAGATGAAATCGAAGAGTTCCCCTCCTGCTTCGTATTCCAGAACCATATAGATTGCTGTCGGACTGTCGATGACTTGCAGCAGGCGACAAATGTTGGGATGCGCCAAATGGGAGAGGACGAGGATCTCGCGGAGTACTCGTTCGGCTGTGCCCACTGTTTTGTGAATGGATGCCTTTTCTAGACACTTGATAGCGACCTGTTTTTGCCATACGTGTTCGTCACGAGCAAAATTAATATGGAATGCCATACGTAAGCGTTGGTGGAACGTTGGCTACCATGTGCCAGGGGCGGAGTGGGAAAGGGGGGGAAGGGGGGGCCGCAGGAGAGAGGAATAGAAAGATCGAACTTTGCACGAAAAAGCACGACTAACCTTCTCACCCGTTAAGACATGTGTCGCTAATTTCACTTTCCCGTAGCTTCCCTCCCCTATGGTTTTGTCGAACGCGTAATCTCCTATCATATCAAGGTCTGTGTTGGACCCTTTCTGTGCATTAGGGCCTGCGTTCTCCGGTGCAGAGCCATTGTCGGTCTGAGCCGACGTCTGAGAGGATCTTTTACTCGGAAAGACGCCGGATCTCGGGGTCTCTGAACCCGAAGGGCTCAATTGGTGGAGGAGGCCTGTAAGTAACGTGATCGCCGGTGTATCGTTCGCAACAGCATCTTTGCGATGGGTTCCATCACGATCACGGTGGTTGGTGTTGAATTGTGGTAAGAGCTGAGGCAACTTTGGCAACATCGCCGAGCGCGGAGAATCGTGGAAGTCGGCGAAGGGCGACTGCAAACCCGCTACCGACGCCGAATTTGGAATCGCTGAGGCAGTTTCCAAACGACTTTGGGTGTTGGAAGAACCATCTGGAAGGGTTGTGGTGATTTTGAGTGCATCGTTAGCGCCGCCGGCGGCAGTGGGTGCACCCCGTGCGGCATCTAAGGCGACCGCCCTAAAGTGAGAACTTGCGTGGCCTACAGTCATAGTCACTTAATCCGCAATCGTGTGCCTGTGTTGTAGGGAGGAGAAGTTCGATGCGTAAGCGCGTCAAAGATGCTGTGTAATCTTGTTGGATTCGCGGACTTCAAAAAGAGGAAAGAAGCAAAAGAAACTTCTGGGCGTGTTCCATGCCCGATTGGCTTCTCAAAAACAAATAACTTATTTCCTCAATCAACATTTTGCCAGGATCAGCTTCACAACAACTAACCCTGAGCGGAGTATAAAAAACGTTTCTGGTTTTTTCGCTGGGGTTCTCGACGTGTTTATTGTCAACCCGCCCTTGGATCTGCAAATTGCAATGCGAACTTCAAGAGAAGTGTACACACTCTTAGAACATATTACGTACGCATAGCTCTGGAATCTCGTAAGTCCGACCAATCATGTTCAACATCCTAGGCAAAGAAGAACTAAATAACCAAAGAAGGCGAAATTCTTCACATTTCATCGCAACTGAATGCCGCAAAAACGACCAAGCCTCCCTCCCTCCTGGTATCGCTCCTGGGGTTCCGGACTTCGGCACAATTCGCTCGAAACATGAGATTTTGTGCTCAGTCATAAATTCAATAGCTGTAGACTGCCATAAAAGGTAACTTCCGACCTATTCACCACGTTCAAATTTCACACTCCGCATGTCGCACAAAGTCCAGACAATACCTCAACCTTCCAATTTTACATGAACTCGTCTGGAGCTATGGTTAAACACCTTCAGGGCGATATTTAATCTACGGTTCGGTTCCCTCAGAGCTGCGGGCTCTGGAACGCGGGGTGCGGTGGTTCTCCGTTTGAAACATGTACTCACGAACATAAATTTCAATGCCCGTAGACTGCCAAAACAGGCAATCTAAAAGGGTATTCACACCTCGACTTTTACACTCCGCTGTGTCACATAGTGAAGAACAATACGAGACCTCCCCAATTTACCATGTGCATGCTGCCTAATGTGAAGCAAGTGTAAAGTCATTCATGTCAGAATATAATCCACAGTTTGATTTCTTATATCCGCGGACGCTTCCTTGCTGTGACAAGGGAAAATGGCTGACAAAATGAAAAAACCATTGTGTATTCGCGTGCCACCCCGCCTTCTCCGCAGAGTTGACAGTGCCGTGGACCTCACAGCCGAACGGGTGTTCACCGCGCGCTCCTCTCCTTTAAAGAAAGTAAACTTACAGTCCACGCCGTCTTTCGCCGAGTTCACACGGGGCGAGCGCGTCTTTCAGGCGGTTTACAACTTCAACCACACCCTGCACTATGCGTTGGTTTTGGTCGCCGGTTTCGCGTCCTTGGTTTGGGTTATCATCGTGGGTGTCAAATTGACAATTATCCACCGGACTGGGTTCCTTTGCCGGTGGAAAACAGAACCGGAAAAGAACAAGTTGTCGCGCGCTGAGAGTGAGAGTTTCGTGTCCTCGTTGAACATCTCCCCTCACATCCCTGCAGAATGTAAGTCACCCCCTGCGCCGCTGGCCCTTTTTGGTGATTGGTTCGAAGCTCGTTTTGGCACCGCTGGGTTAACTAACGTTTCCTTTCCGCTCAACACAGTCCCTGAAAACTACCACGGAAAAGAACACGGAAATCACGGGTTTGTCCACACCAACGGTATTCGCATTCATTACGTGTCCAAGGGGAGCGGGCGGCTCCTTTTGCTGGTTCATGGGTTCCCACAATGCTGGTACTCTTGGAGACACCAATTGGATGAACTCTCTGAGGACTTCAGAGTCGTCGCGATCGATGTAGTAAGCATCATTTCTTGGAATCTGTACCTTTATGAGTTCACGTGCGTATCGCAAAAAACCATTTCACTTACCTTTTCTCCTTAATCCCAAAACCCCACAAAGCGCGGTTATGGCAAATCAGACAAACCTGCCCTCCACGAAGAGTACACTCGCAACAAGTTGATGGCCGACATTGCCGGGGTCATCCGCGAACTCGGGTACGAGCGCGCTGTTCTCTGCGGGCACGATTGGGGCGGTATCATCGCCTGGTCTTTCGCTGAACGACACCCTGAGATGTTGGACGGTCTCATCCTCGTCAACACGCTGAACCCGGCGCTTTACAAGAAAAACATCACCCCGGCTCAAGCGCTGCAGTCTTACTACATGTACTTCCAACAGATCCCCTTCTTGGTAAGCAATTCCCCCCACTTTCCTTCTTTCTCCCTCACCCCCATCCCTCATCCTCTTCACAC
>JADGJF010000681.1:0-16197 GCA_027596845.1 Quaeritorhiza haematococci | reverse complement strand
TCCCCTCTCTCTCTCCTTTGTTCTGTCTCTGTCCTTCTTGCGAGGACCTCTGCGAACACTTACAAAGTATTCTTGGCTGAGTTCCCGACCACGAAAGCAATTGCGACGAGCATAGACGCCATGGTAGTCACAACGACGCTGACGTTCACTTCGAAAATCAACAACCATACAATGACAAGCACGAGGCTCATGAACATGAGCATGATCCAATCGAGCTTCCCCAACGCATGCTTCACGTCTGTCAAACTTTTTGTCAGCCGCCTCCGCTCTCTGTGGATTTTTAAAACGGAACCTTTCATTTCCCGCCATGATATACCCCCGCTGTGATCCTTGTCGAAAATCTCAAAGGCGCGTTGTGCTTCGATCTCATCGGCGAAAAAGGGTCTGAACTCTGCAAGAGTGATCTGGCTGCATCCGGGCGGGCAGAGAAATGAAAAGGTTTTGTAGGCGGAACGGAGGATGCGCTGGGAGGAGGATGTGAAGAGCTCGTTGGCGATCAGAGAAGAAGCCTGGGACGCCAGATTCGAGGGGTTTACTTGTGAAGGAATATAGACGCCCCCGCTGTGGGCACTGTTAACGATGGTGCTTGCATCTGAAGTCCGGCGTGCCAGTGGTGTACGAGGACTGGGGAACGCGCTATTTTGCTGATATTGCCGTACGTCGAACAGGTCATCCGAATCGCCTACGGAAGTCTTGGGCCCATCGGATGGTTGAACGGTCATTGTTGGGGGAGACTTCATGGAGCGGGCGTTGTAAGGCATCTTGTTAAAACGTCGGCGACCATCGCGCAAGACATCTAACACCCAAGCTGCAAAGCGCGACTCCACAATCCGGTTGGCGTAAGCTGTTTTGTGGATTCTGCAAGGATTTTCAAGCATCAGATATTTGAAATGTCCAACATATTGATAACAGCGAACCAAAAAGGCATCTTCGTAGAAGGTACTCACTGTGAAGTAATGATCTTGAGGGCCAGCTTTTCCAGGAACAAGAAAGTCGCGGAAATCCCAAACGCAAACGTCGCGGGGCTAACCCACCATAGATGAAAATTCTTTTTCATCATCTCTGGCGGCAAGCAACCGAGTGGGACGTAACAGTTCAAGCTTGACGTGACATTGGTTGCTCCTTGAGAAACGACGAGCTGTTGCGCTTGCTGCCGACACGTCTGGTCGACGATTTCAGAGCATTCGCGCTCCAGCAAGAGTACCCAGGTCATCCAAACGAGGAAACCCCATATTGCAAATGCAATGTAGCCACGAAGGGGAGACAACATATCTATCCTCTCGAGTCTCCGGGAATTGATGTGTTTCCCATATCTACGATAAAGTACCGAGAAGATGATGTCGATGATGGTTTGAAGGAAGAACAAGGAAAAGGCGGATATCGAGAATACGAGTGACCTGTAGCCAGAAGAGAAGTGAAAGCAATAGATATATAATAGATTTGGATGAGAATAGGGCTGTTCAGAGAAAGGACACACAAGTGTCTCCCGTTCACCGAAACCGCTTTCGAACTCAGAGAGCACATCTGTCTTAAGACTTGCTTCCGTCGCCTTTGAACCTCATCAGAAAAGCGTTTGTCCGTGTTTTACTTACCAGAAGAATAACCTAAACTCGTAGACCTTCTTTCGGCCGTCCAAGATTTTATCTAAGGTACCCGGCAGAAGGAAAACCGTTGAAATAAAGGAGGCCAGGAATAACCTCCGCACGATGAGTGGAAAACAGCCAAAAAGACGGCCACTCAAGAACTTGTCGCAACACTGGCAGGAGACTTCCTCTTCCTCTTCCTCGGAGTCTTCGCCGCAGCTACCTTCACCATCGTCCCCATCTTCGTCGTCGCTACTCAATTCCACTTTTTCTTTGGAAAACGACGGTGATTTCTGATGGCCCTGTCCTTGCCCCTGGTTAGGTATTTGATGGTCGTGATTTTCTCCCGGCTCCTGCTCGTTTGCTTGCCCGTTTGCACCCCCCCTCCTCCTTCGGGCCTTTTGGGCCTCCTCATAGTCCCTATCCATCCTATCCAAAATCATCGAAGCGTCGGATTCGTCTTCCATATCCCTCTCGCGGCGACGCGGTGGTGGCAGTTGGGGACGCTCCAATACTGTTCTGGACCGTTTGGTGGACATGTTTCGCCTTGGGATACTATTTGAGCCATGGTTATTCGGGTTCCGTGTCGACGGGGACCTTGGGAGCGTTACAACGATGTGGGGGGTGTTGTTGTTGCGTTGCATGGCAGTCTTTGAAGAAGAGTCTTGCGAAGCCGCGTCCTTGTCGGACTGTTTGTCGCCCCTTCGCAAAAGGGAGTTCCAGGTATTTGGTGAGGAGGTAGGCGCCATTACTGTTTGGCTGCTCTCTCCAAGTCTACCAATTGATCAATATTACAATATTATTGACCCGTTTCAGCTATTCAAACAGCTCTTCAATTGTTGAATGTGTGAATGCTAACCAAACCTACACCAATAAACAGGCTAGGTATCTTCTATCTGAGTGTCTTTGAACACTGGAAATCCTTCCTTAAGCATGCTCATGCCACCAGCTGTGTTCAAAAAAGAAGGCGAACACAAGCCGCAGGGCGCTTCTCTCGGAACGCGTGTGTACCACCCAGCCGCATCCCCGAAATGGCGTTTTTAATCTTTGTTTACCATTTCTGCAGGCACTCAAAATCCCCAGAATCTTAGATGAACTTCCAGGAACTCTCTCCCAGGCTGCCCCCAGACTCTCCGAACATATTAATTCAATAAGGAGGTCATGGAGGAGCGATAGATCTTCTTCGGAATGATCTTATAAAAAGTTCGCGAAATATATTCCACACTGAAAATACTCAAATCAAAAACAAAACTGTCAAGCTGACTAAAAGCTGATTAGGACCGATCTTCTTCGAACGTTCGCGAAACAACATTGCACACCGGAAATGCATTCAAATTGAAAACAAACCATGTCCGACCTCAACAAAAACCACAATCTGCCAAAGAGCCACTTGCCGATACATGATACCTGATACATGATACATGGGAACATGGGGAACGGTCTGGCGAACTTAGGAGAGCTCTATTGTTTTATGTACACTCATGAAAGATACCATAGATTTGTCTGCAGGTGACAGAAAACGACGAAAACACAAACACAGCATAAATACAAAGAATCAGAGTCAACTCCCTTTTCAACTGCATTTCAAATATTACCCTCTCAAATCTCCACATAACTAAAGGCGATAATACATAAAAGATAGGTGGAGTTCAAGATATGGAAATCCTGGTGAACTCCTGTGAGTTTCGTTCGTGCAGGTAGCTGATATCCACAGAGGGTTCTCGAAGACTGGGACTCGTTGCTGAATGAGAGCCAGGTGGATGGGAAACTGTCAGAGAGGTACCATAGCTCGTTGTATATTGATCCGCGGAGGAGGTGACCGTCGTGCCCACAGGTGCGTAAGATACTTGCGACGAATCGTCAATTGTCTTGCCTGCCGTCGTTGATGGTGCCCCTCGCCGCCGTCTCAACCTGAACTTCAGCCCTCCTGCGAAGACCTTGTCATATACCGCGTAACCAAGGCAGCCTAGTAGGAGAACCCCGAAAACCACGCCCGTCACTATCGGAAACACCGGATCCTCCGCTCTCCAGTCGAGGGGGTTTGTATCTTTGCAGGTGTCCGTCTGGCCGTACTGCCATTCGCAATTCCTTCCACTATTCAATTTCACCAAGGTTTAATGATGAGCAAAATGGAGTCAATGAACGCCCAGTTTCCTACGAAACAACAACGCTCCAGCAGCCAAGTCATAACATCAAACTGGTACGCAAGGACGACATACCTGCAAGTGCCATAATCCAAGTTTCCGACTTCCTTCCCCCCACAAAAGCACCGACATGCAGCCTCCGCTCTTCCGACTGCTAGAAAAAGGAACACCGAGACAAGAAGCGCTCTTGTGCTGCTCCCGAACCCGGCTGAAATCACACTCGTGGGACGCCGGGAGCGTCGCCGACACCAATTTGAATAGTCGATATGAGTGGTCTTGTCCATCGCTTGCCGAAAGCAGGGGGTCGTTGCCCGTCCCGCGGCCGAGCTGTTTCTCTATTTGTTGTTGGTCCAATACACCCACCTTAACAACCCCAGCATTGCCTTTGTGGATGTGTTACACACCGCCACAGAAAGTGGTTAACCCTCCCGTTCGATCCGCGTTTTGAGTGGCAGTGTCGTCGCCCGCAATGAACTGGCACATTCCGTTGACCATGTAAACGGCCAAACACTCGAGAACACATTCTGTTTTCGAATTCGTTGCAGTATTTTTCAGTTTATTTTGTTGCTTTCGCTGCGAATCTGCCTTTTGGAAAGATGGGGATCCATACTTCGCAAGTTGTCCTTATGCATTTGGGTCTGACCCGCCTCTCACCCTTGGAACCGCTCCAACACATCACCACTGCTACCATCTCTAATAACCCCTTTAGAAAAGTGGTTTTGAGTCATCGAACCACCACGTCTTGAGGGTTCGATCGTCCGAACAGGAGCAGAACAAGGACTGCCGCGGATTCCAAGCTGACGTATATACGATTCCCTCATGTCCGCGAAGCCGTTGCAGGACGTTGCCTTTGTCGACATCCCAGAGATAAACAATACCGTCCTATCACAGAAGTAAAAGGATTGTGGTGAGTGTTGTTTACGGAACAAAGGAAAAAAGAATGAAACAGTAACGTGATCAAGGGGCAGCGGACGGGCTCGTTATCTTTTGATGCCCAAAAACAGGGAATGCGAACGCTCACCTCTGAACCGCCCACCACAAGTGAGTCACCAACGAAGCCTGATCTGATGAAGTTTTTTGATGTATTCTGATGTCCTTTGAATCGCCGTACGGGACGGACCTGTAGCAGATCGATGGAAACACCTGGATCAGCCTGTGCGCTTTTCATGATGAGAACAGATGAGTGAAGCCCAAACCCACCATTCTGATATCCCACAACCGATTCGAATTGTCCTTCGATCCACTCAGCAGCAGTGTCCCATTCGGACTGATGTCCACACTCGTGACCTCCCCAAGATGTGTCGAAATAGTTTTGATGCACAATCCTGAAACAACATCCCAAAACTTGATGGTGCTGTCTTTGGATCCGGATACGATGAGGTTCCCAAGTGGACTGAAGATGCACTTGGACACACTCAAGCTGTGGCCTGTAAAGGTCTTCACAACTACACCCCGCTCAACGTTGTAGAGACGCACAATCTTGTCGTATCCACCTGTTACGATGTGGTTCTGGAGGAAAATCAGTGCATTAGAATGGATGTGAGCAAAGCGAATTGACGAGCACTGGTACGACTAGAAGAGTGGGTAGGGCCACGACCAACAGATGGACCGCAACGGGTGTGATGTGCCATACTCACATCAGCAGGATGGTATTTGACAGTGTAAACATCACCGGAGTGTCCCTTTAATGTCGCGGTGTTCTGCATTTTGTTGTGCTTCATGTCCCACAACTGAGATGTACGATCGGAAAAGGTGAGAAGGAGCGGATAGGAACCAGAGCGACATACATGCCAAACACCAATCCTTACCTTTATTGTTCCATCCCCGGATGCACTTGCAATGGTGGTTCCCGCTTTATTAGATGTGACATCCCATATCCGAGATGTGTGGCCTTCCAGCACACCCAAGCACGATGCTGTTTCCACGTCCCATACACGGCATGTATTGTCACTGCAAAGGTTTCGTTTCAGAACAGGCGTAAGGAATTGAAGGAAAAGGCGGGGGAAATGGCATAAGAGCTTCTTTTGTCAGTTAAGCGTGCATCGCAAGTTTTCATCTTGCACGAAAGAAAAGGTTCCTCCACACAAATTCATCAACGCAACCCCAGATTGATCACCTTGATCCGGAGACGATTGTCCGCCCTTCCTCCCCGACGAATTCCACGCACTTGATGTTCCCTGTGTGGCCCACGAACGTGTTACGAACCGCGTTCGGCAGAACCAGTGCCTGGTAATCCTGGAGAAGCCTATGAGGATATCAGATATTAAGTTGAGATTAACTTCAGGAAATTGATTGTCGATCATTTGAAGATACGGCAGAAGAATAATGCAAACTGAGCAGCATATGACGAACGAGACAAGGAAATGGGCGGAGATGGCTCTGCTACCACCCGTATGCCTGCAGATCGTCTGCTCATCGCCCTCTTTTGCTCTTGCAAGAAACTGGATTTGACCGTACGTTGTAATTCTCGGCGCGATGCGCGGGTGGTAACGAGAAAATTCGATCTGATAAGCTACTGCCTGCCGAAGGAGGTTAAGCAGTCGTTGGGGCGGAACAAACGCGGAACCTTTTGATGTTTTACGTGACAAAGCGCTCTCATTTTAGTCCTTGAAAGCGCTCAATGGCACCACACAGAAAGATTATTGAGAAAGCATCTTTTTCCTCCAATCCCATAGCAGCGACGATTCTCCATATGTTACTGACCTTCGCGATCTGCATCTTCAAAGTCGATCATGTTCTGAAATTGCTCAACTAATTTTTCTCTGTTTTAAAAAGGGAGAGAGGAAGCAACCACGGACAGGACAGGATCAATCAAAAAATTCAGAATCGATGAAATTCAATAGAACGCAACACATCTTCCCCGCTTCCTGCGACGAAGGGGGTCAAACAACAGATCACCAACCTCGTTGGCCCTATTCCCTCCCAGTTTTTGAAGGAAGGGACGTCATGGACTGATTTGGCCGTCAGAGCATAGCAGAGGTCCTTGAACTCATTCGGTGTCGTCTGCATATGCTCAAGCGGTTTCAAGCGCTTGTTCAAGTGCGTGAAGGCCTTACAGTGCGGGATGAAGGACGGGAAGAAATCGGTTCATTGTCGGTTCAGCGGTTTATTGAAATCCTCGCAAAACAGAACCAAGGCCGCTGTGGGTACATTAGGATTCAGGAGAGCAATTCCAATGGGAACTCCATACTACCTTCTGAATCTCGTGGTGCTCGATGTACTCCAAATACTGTTGCTTGTAGACGGCGTACAGGAAGCTTTTTTGATTTTTCACGAGCGGCTTTGAGCACAGTTTGTCGACCTCGGGCCAGTCACCCTCTTTCATGTTTGGATTTTCGAGTATTCAAGTACGAAGAATGAACGAGCAGAGGTGGATGAGGATATGAAGAGCGGATTCAGAAATGGATACTTTTGCTTCGAGGGCGTGGAGATACGACAGCACCCTTTGATCGCGGCAAACGTGACCGAATCAACATTATTGACTGAAAAATTGAGAAAAGTGATTTTTCAACCCACCCACCAAGTATGGCTTTCCGCATTCGTTTGATCTCAATTGCCTGTTCTTCCCGCTCTCTGGACTTGACATTTGCTTCGTCGAGCAGAGTGAGTTTAGACGCATGGTATCCCTCATCATTCAAATATTGTGTTATTACACGAATGATATCCTGTATGGTACCAAAATGGAACACTGCGTGAGCTCGAAGATCACAGGGAAGGAAGGGAGAGAAACAAACATAGGAGAAACCAGAGATCAGACCTCTTTTATCCGAGGCTCATCCGAGTCGAAAATGTCCTCGGTGGGCCGTATGCGATTGACATGCCCCCCAACGTGGACCTGATTAACAGCAATGTCGACCTTGCTTTAAAAACAACGATAAAAACAGCTTTATCTTGGGACCTCAGTCTGAACTTCCAGAACTTATCAAATGCTGGCATCATGTCCAGAAACGCGATCCGCATCTAATTCATTCAGGATATTCCCCCGTATCCCCCCACACACCTTGGCTCATTGCTGCTCCAGTTGGTCAGAGCATCAAAACCCTTCGCTGATGAGGATAGGGACATCATCGACGATGAAGAAATTTGGCGCGTTGGCGGGACCCCGCGTCCAGAAGAAGATAACGAAAATGGTGGTTCCCCCGTTCCTGATGATGGTCCCGCCTTCGACGCCCGTGCTTCGGTTTCATCTTGCTGAGGTTGCTGCTGTTGATAGCCTCCTACTCCTTGTGACGAGGACTCACCCGGACCATTTTCCTCCTTCCCCATCGAAGCTTGTGGCGGATGCGACGTAGGCGGCAGCTGGCTGGCGGCACCTATGCTGGCACTGGTGTCGCGACCCTCACCCGGGGAAGAAAATAAAACCATGTCTGGCGAGGCGGTCCCAACTTCAGCAACCGCCGTGACATCATCCCCAGACACTCCTCCTGATGCAATACCCCCTGTCGTCTGCGGTGGAGAGGAAGTTGACGATGTTGAAGGAGATCGTCTGGGTGTCCCGACCCCCCCAACCGTAGTTGTGGTCGTAGTTGATGCCGCCGTCACCACCGTTCCACTACCCCCATTGACCCCGACCCCTGCTCCTCCCGAAGATACCTGCATATGGTGGAAAGCGGTAAGGACAGCAGCCGAAATAGGTGCGTTTTGCAACAAGGACGACTTCCGAATCTGGTGTGTAGCCTGGGGTGGGGAGGAGTGCGGCGACCGGGGCATTATTGACGGGGCGTGTGTTAATGCGGGTTTGGGTGCCGCGGACGGCGGTGCTGACCCCAAGACAGACTTGTCCGTGTTGCTTAGAACTGAGGTGGGGGGTGTTGGCGCTATGCCTAGCATTAGAGTGTTTGAGGTTGAGATCGTGCCCGGTGGTGGGCCTGAACCAGGCATGATGTGATATGTGAGGGGTTCTGAGGTGTCTGAACCGGCATCACTGTGTGCGGATATCGAGGACTGTCGCTTGGTGTGCCTGTCGGTCATCACACTTATACTTGCGTTGTCACGTTCGCAACCGTCTTTGGGTACACCAAAAATGTCCCGAACCACAAAAATGTCCCGAACCAATTCACCAGTTTGGTCTTGCGGCCTGTCTTGCGGTCATTTGCCGTTGCGAACGAGAGAGGATTCAGAGGAAGCAATGGTGGCTGCTGAGCTGCCTACTGACTCTATTCACAAAAGAGCGAAGCTTTTTTTAGGTCGTTGAAGCCTGATGTTCACTACTGGTGACAGAAAACCTTGCCTCCGAAACCGCCCTAGTCCTGGAACGTTCCCGCAAACAAAAAGTAATCGTGCGGCACATATAATTATTGCAGTGACTCTGCTCCAAAAGGAATTTTAGATGGTCATTGGGCAATCGTTCTTCCAAAAATACCCGGATTGAGATTCAGTAACCTATCATGACACTTTCACCGCCGACTCCAACTCCAAGGCCGACTCCACCAACTCCCAGCCCTACCGCATTTCCGCTACCTCCATCCCCAGTAGCCACATCTTTGTCGATTTGCACCACCGTTTCCTTTAACCCCAACACCTCCTGTAACACTGCTTCCACGCGACGCTTCACAACCTGTTCGTTCGTATCGGCCGAAACTTGCACCTTTATGCTTCCCACATGGGTTTGTGAGTTGAGCTCCCAAAAGTGCGGTTGGGAAAAGGAGAGAACACCTTCGATTGCTGTGATCTGCAACGCGGTTGGGAAGATATATGAAAATGAGTAGGCAAGAACATATAGCTGACAGTGTACATTAACGACTAAGCGTAGACATAGAAAAATACGCATATCTTCATTTCTTGGTACTAACCTGCCGGAAGACCTCCCCTGTCTTTGACTCGAGACCTGCAGGAACCCGCTGGAGGAGAACCATTGCAGAATTCTTGAGGAGCGGCCAAACACTCACGAGAATCATGACGGCAATAAATATGGAGCAGACAGGATCGGACCATGTCCAACCTTTAACGTGTCATGAGTTTTGGGGGGGAAAGCCGGTAAGTGGTCTCATTCCACACGTCAGCCCTTCAGTCGCCGAGTCGAGCTAAGAAATTACGTACCGTACAACTCAATCAAGATAGACGAGGTGATGACACCAACAGATCCCAATGTGTCGGCCAAAACGTGCAAGAACATGCCTTTTCCCAAGGATGGAAAGCGTTGTGGCAAAATGTTAGTACTACGAATACCAAAAAGCAGGAGCTTCGCAATCAGAGACGTTTGCGATCCGAATTACCGTGCATCAGCGGATTGTGCGAATGCTCGTGGCTATGGCCGTGACCATGATTATGACCATGACTGTGACCGTGACTGTGGCTGTGGCCAAGCAATGACGCGCTTTCGTGGTTATGGCTCCCGTGTCCATGCCGCTCATGCACATTGCCGAAACCGGAAAAGCCATTGGCGGACGAATGAGAAAGATGAGACGACCAGTGACCATCATCTGAATGAGAATGGGAGTGCGAGTGAGAGTGCGAGTGCCCTCCATGGTCGTGACCGTGACCATGATGGTCGTGGCCGTGGGCGTGTCCATGGTCAAACGCGAAGATGCCAACTTTTCAGAGTGAAATGTGACATTCAAGGAGGAGAAGAATAAACCGAGGTAATATGAGGAACAATACAATGGTTTATGAAGAATGTATCATGCCACTTTCCAACTATGCGGTTTGCGAGACTTCAGAGAGACTCACCCAGATTAACAAGAAGCCCGAGCACGGCAACAACAAGCAGTGTATCCTTTTTGATCTCCGGGGGATCAACTATCCGTTCGAGCGCCTCCCAGATGATCGACGTGCCTGCGAAACAGAGAGCTGTCGCATTCAGAAATCCGGTCATCGTCTCCACACGACCGAAGCTGATTCGTGGATGGAGAACACGAGAAAATGAAACTCCGTGAGAACAGCTTTCACACTTGTTTTACGAATTGGAGCATAACCAATTAAACGGTCAGCATACACACCCAAATGTAAACGTGTCGGTGCTTTCCCATTTTGCGACGACGCTGGCGAAAAGACTGAAGATAATGGCCGTAGAATCGAACAGCATGTGCACAGCATCGGACGTCAAACCCAGCGAGTTGGTCCAGATACCGTATAGTGCCTCAACGCCAGTGAACGATAGGTTGAGACACAAGAAAAAGAACACCTTCCGCGTCTTGGGGTCCCGGACGATAGTCCGAATATACCGCGTCAACACCGATGTGTAATAAGGGATTGCCGCCGTAGAGAAAAGTGAGGGTTTGGAGGATTTGGCGAGAAAGAAAGGGGATCGAGAAGCGAATGTGGAAGAATTCGAATAGGCAGGGTATGTTGTCTTTTTCCCTGCGTCTGAGTAGAAAGGGTTGCGCACCGAAGCGGAAGAGAAGGCGGGTGGACCAAGGCCGCCTCCCCCTCCGCCTGCACTGGGCCTTCCCCAATCAGCCTGCCCATGATGCCCGTGGTCGTGGTCATGGCTGTGACTGTGGGCGAAACCGTTTATGTGCGCATGTGCGTGTTTGCTACGCACACCAAAACCGTGATTGTGGCTTTCACCGTGACCGTGACTATGACCATGGCCGTGGTCGTGGTTATGTTCGTGGGGGTGGCCGTGGGGGTGGTTGTGCACATGGTTGTGATGGTTATGGTTATCGTGGGAGTGGGTACCGACCGGCCCCGCGCCAAACCCGTGATAAGCACCACCGTTGCCTAGCCCCGTACTCATATTCGGAACGCCTTGGCTATCATTGATAGACCCAAAATCTCCTCCGTTGGTGAGAAAGTGATTATGTCCCGCCGAGGTTGTTGCTGTTGCAGATTTGAGAGGATGGGAAGCGTCCGGACCCAACCCAGTACCGCTCCCGGAGGTGGCGGGGGTTCCCGAAGCAAAGTTTCCACCAAAGCTTGCCATCGTATCAGTAGCGTGTGTTCCTTGAAGCATCAGTGATTGTTTTTCGGAAGTCCGGGACAGCAGAGGCGCGAACTTTGACGGAAACAGGACAAGAGTGGACGCAAAGCTCCCAACTATTAGACCACGTCTACCTGACGTCCACTACGCCGGATGAGTCGGCAACCAAAGGGAGCCAGGGTGGGTCGACCGTTTTTGGACTTGGGTTTGCGTGAGAAGCGGTCGAGCTCGTGTAACGTTGAATTGAACCCAAAAAGCAGTTCGTGGGCCGCACTTGGTCGGTGCCACAAAAATAACTTCTCCGATTTCTCCAATGCAGACGGTTGAGTGGGTAGTTATGGCATGGGTACGGCACTGCAGTCTGCAGAATGCGGTTTTCGCTCAGTTTTCGCTCAGTTTTTGCTATGGAGCAGACCATAGAGGACCAGCCCACTCCAAGGATCAAAAAGAGGTTTGTGGTTAGAGGCATTAGAGATGGTGTCATTCCCAGGTTGGTTGTCTTGTTTCCCTTGTAATCCCTTTTCGTCATGTCTCGACTGTCTTAGAAATCCAGGTCTGCCTCCGAGCATTTTATGGACAAAAACGCTTGAAAGGACTGCGGCAAATAATCCCAGCTCGTCGATGAAATAACTTAGCTTCGGTAGTGAAACATGTTCACAACTACTGTTGCACGGAGAGCTGGAACAAAGCTCAAGACGTGAATGGACATCAAATCATTATGACCCCAGTTTCCACTTATTGTCATTCTATGCGGGATTGACGTTGGGTGGAATTCTGGGCGGAATGGTCTAGGATGAAGTCGGATACAGAGGTATCTCGGGAGGCGCCAAGTCCCGTGCAATAGTAGTTGTGAACGCGTGAGGTCAACAATGATAAGAATATGCTGGGGTGGGTGCACACCTAAGGACATGAATAAAGATCTCTTGGAAGATACTGGTACGGTTTCAGAGATATAATACACAACTCTGGGTCTTTGGCATGTTCTGGTTTCCAAAAATAATCCTCCATCCATGTACATTGGAGAGCTCGGTTCAATAATTAATTTCCCAAAATCGTCCAGTCCAGGCAGAATTCTCGGAGCTCAGTATACATGCCGTGATTGCCGTGAAGCCAAAAGCATTTCATGTCATGATGCGACTCAGCGAGTCATGGGTGGCTAGCCGATCGTGAGAAGGAGGAGTTGATGGAAAATGGCGCGTCTTGGAAGCATCACGAACGCGAAACATCATCCACCAATACATCCAACATTGTTCTATTGCGGCGGAGCCAAGATCTCGGGCTTCCATCAAGGGGGAGCCAAGGAACAACTTCAGTGGGAGGGCTTGCCACATAGATAATGGCAGTGTGTGGTAGTATAGTCCGGAGGAGTATAAGTAGAAGTAGCTAGGAAAGAGAGAACAGCAGTTATGATGTATGGGACTTATGGCGCCCAAGGGGAAATGTATCTAGAACGACATAGGGCTTTGATCGTCTCCTTATGAGATGTATGTGGGGGGTAGAGATCCCGTACCCTGCATAGGTAAGTATAATATATCTGTTTATCATCGATATTTACGCTACGTTCCACGTGACTGGCGCTCGGAAGTCACAGCGACCGAGAAGGATTTTGATGGTAAGACAAACGCGCGGAGTTACTGTCAAGATCGATACCTGTCAAGATACTTGCGTCGCATGAAACACCGAAGCCCACACAGACAAAAATTAGGGGAGTACCGCAATTGAATTTTTTGGGTTCCCATCATGTGCTGTTGGTGTATCTTCGCACATGTGGAGTGGGGAGTTGTGGTCCAGACGCAAGAGGGGAATTAGGCAGTGTACCTCAATTGATGAGGATTATATGGATTGCGTCAAAACTCAGGGGAATGTTTCATCACCCCAGCATGGCGGCATGATGAGAAGCAAAGCCCAGCTGGGGAATTCTGCATGGAATGCTTTTGTCATCCTCAGACTGAAATTTCTTGTTGACCAAAAAGAGCAATCCTACTCATGCAAACTCAAAAACGTGAACAAAACCCACATAGGACACTCGAGCGCCTACATACGAAAATGACCAAAACCAGCGACTCTGCCAAACTTACCACCTTCAGCCGTGGATGATTCAAAGTTGAGCCACTGAAACTGACCAGCGAAAATTGGCACAACTGGCTTGCTGATATCATGTCAGGAGGGTAGTACGTTGGGACTCCGAAGGTGAAGGGGAAGGAGATGGCGGGTGGTGGTGGTGGTGGTAGACTACTGGTAGTTGTATGGCAGCTGCGGTGGCAGGTGCTGGGGGTGGTGGTGCTGGGGATGGTACCAGTGGTGGTGGAACTGGGAGTACCAGCATCACTGGTGGTTTGTCGGGGGTGCATTACCTGACGTTGGATGAGATTGTTTTGCATTGTGGGGTAGATGCGGAGCTGGTGAAGGATAGAGGTGTTGGTGAGTTCAACACCATGCTGGGGCATGAACTCTACGTCACTCCGCGCACTTGTGCCAGGAAGGCGTGGACAGAGGTTTACCATCATGTCAATCGAGCAATCCAGCGAGTCATCAGCCACCCGCACTTCGAAAAAAGCCCTTACTTGACTTTGCAGACATTGGACGACAAATATGGCCCCAATTCACGAATCTACTGGTACCCGGACAGCGCCAAGGCCAACTACCAGTGGAATATCTTCCGTTGTTATGCAAACAAATCAATCAGTACTTACTCTGCTCAATTCTCCGACGTTGGCAGGTGCTACCAGGCAATAGGTAATATTGTCTCAGAGAGGACGGCACTTGAGAAGGTCATGGATGGGATTCTTGGGCAGGGTACATTACTGTTCGAAGTGTAACTTCCCTGCCCTGGCTCGATGGGTAGAGAGAAAAAATAAGAAAATAAAGATACCAGAGTACAAGAGTATGGGCACGAATTTCCTAGTACTGCTCTCGCATAAGGTACCGGCAGAGTAAAGAGTCTTCGTCTGGCTAGCACAAATCAAAGGAAAACCTAAGAAAGCACAAACTACCCGCCCTTTCTGGGTCCAGCCTCGTGCGTTCCCGGCGACATTTGTTTACACCAGTCCGATCCAACCAACAACTGGGATTATATTTACGAAGACATTGGAGTGCCATCATGGGGTACCAGGTACTTCCTGCCAAGGATTCGAGGGGGGGCTGCCGCGGGAGGGGTGAGGGTGCTGGAGGAGTATTGCCCGATCACGGAGGGCACACCAAGGATGGAGTCGGAGGTGTTGCTGGGGAGTTTGCAGCAGAGGTACTGGGACCAAACGTTCCAGGTTCTTCACTTGGTCACCACTATGGCGGAGCTGTGGGCCGGGCGAGTCTATCCAGACACCCTATACCATCTGTCGTTTGAGCGGTTAGGGGAGCACCTCAAGCGGCACCACGTACAAGGGTTGATGATGCAGGACACAGCGCAGCATCTGGGTTTAGACCGGAGGCTGCTGGAACATCATGTGGGGGATTTTGCATGGCGTCCGTGGGAGGTGGGGTTGAAGGACTTGAACAGGGTGGTGGCAGCGTTTGTCGTATGAGGGGAGGGGGAGGCGTGAATGAGATGGGTTGAGATGCAGGGAAGGTGGGAGATGCTGTGGATTTGTCTATGCCAATGATAATGAGGTCGCTGTTGCATTGCAGTGAGCTGTTTTCCTGAAGGTTAATCTAAGGGTGCATGAGTAGAGGGCGGAACAAGAAGAATTCTTCACATTTGTGATCAGAGTTTCGACTGCAGGGGCAGCTGCATGCAGGATGCAGCCGCGAGACAAGAATTTGATCCATCCAGGAGTTTGGGTGACAGGTTGTTAAGTCTCACGGTTGGTTCAGCTGAGGTTGTACGAGGGTTGGGGTGGCTTGCGTGATTGAGGTGCATACAAAGTGTGAGAAATTGGTTGACACACAAGTGTTTTTCGTTATGGAAGACTTCAGGTCAGGAACCGGACCGTAGGTTGGTGGGCTTGGTTGTCAGGGACTGGACCGTGGGTGCTTGTGTTGAAACTGGAGCAATTGTTCTAAGTTCTCGCTCACATCTGTCGATTACAGATTTTGCCATCACCGTTGTATACCATGCTGTATGTCTATCGGACTCCCAGTGAGATAGTCTACCCGACCATACTGGGCAAGGTTTTGCGCGTCCCCACTGACATTTGTTTACACCGATTCGATGCAGCGAACCGTCGAAACTTCATTCAAGAAGACATGGGGAACTGTGGCGGGGCGTGAGAAACTTCCTTCCTGCAATGTTGGGGGGAGCTGGCGCGGGGAGGGTGAGGGTGCCAGAGGCGTCATATGTTCTCACGGAGGATACGTAGAGGGCAGAGCTGAAGGCGATATGGGGGAGGCTGCAGCGGGGGTACTGGGACAGGGTGTTCCAGATCCTGCATTTGGTAACTACCCTGGCCGAGCTGTGGGCTGGTCGGGTTGATCCGGATGCCTTATACCAGTTGGCGTTGAACTACTTGGCGAGTTCCTGGAGCAGCAATATGTTGAGGGGACAATCATCGGGGACAGGGTGCAGCGGTTAGGTTGGAGCTCAAGACTGGCGGTGCAGCATATTGGGAAATACGCGCAGCGCCCGTGGGAAGGGGGACTGAGGCACTTGAATGAGGTGCTGGGGGAGTTGGTC
>JADGJF010000680.1:0-16204 GCA_027596845.1 Quaeritorhiza haematococci | reverse complement strand
CTCCTGCCCCCTTTCCCCTTCCCTTGGTCCAAAACCCGCTTCCTTTTGCCGTTTTCGGTTGGTTGTTGACAATGTGCAAGAGGACACCTTCAATTGAAATGCCAAGTTTAGATAGGCTGCAACTTCTTTCTTTTCTGTCTTTTGATTTATCTGTATTCGCGGACGGATGCTCTTTGAAAAGCTCCTGCTACATATGAATGACACGATGAACCTTTCTCAATTAAGAAGGGTATCTCGAAATGAAATGGAAACATTCTATAGACGGTATATTTTGATGTGGATGGACTGAAATTATCCATCGAAAAGTGTCCAGGAAAGACTCAGTCGAAATATCATAAGAAGTCAGTATCATTTACAGTTCAATATTATGTTTGGTCCCAACTCAAGAAGAAGAGAATCACCCGTGCTGTAAAATACGATTCATTATAAAGTTCATTTGTGCATAGTTACTAGTCTAAGGTTGTCAGAAAGGCCCATAAGATGCACGAGGGTTAATTAAGCGGTCGTTCCCGCCGATCCGGATACGTCAGACCCGACCATCTGCTGTACACTGCTGCGATTGGTGTAGCTGTATGCACTATGACCGCTGACGTTTGGATTGGATGGGGCAGAAGGGGTATAAGGAATGGGCAGTTCCCCATCCGCAGTCGGTCTCCAAAACGGCTGCGGTTTAACCGGTTTCTTTCGCCAAAATTGAAACCAGTATTTGCGGCGACGGGGGAAACCATGGTTCATTCGGTACTTCCGCCAAAAGAAGAGGAACATCCATGTACCCAGAATGGCCAACACGCTTCCGAGACCGATTGAAAGACCCACGACGAGTTCTAGTGGTGCTGATCCCTTCGAAGGAGATGCGTCGGTTGTCGGTGTTGTTTTTGGAGTTGGTTCTGTGGTTGCTGCAGCTGTTGCGCACTTCGATTCCGCGCCGCATCGTAACGTCGCCCCACAATCCTCATCAATAAAACACGGTGTCCCTTGTGTCGGATTCGGCACCCTGGCATCCTTCTTCGATGCAACACACCGATATTCAGTCCGACTACAACCAAACTCTGAGTTCCACACCTCACAGTCTTTGTCTGAGGAGCACCGGTTGCCGAGGGCGGTCGTTGTGCATACTCGTTCTTCACCACAGATGGTTGCGTTCCAGAACATCCATGCCCATAACTGTCCGTCTGAACCGTCCTTCTCGGGGGATTGGCCGAAAGCCCTGCAGCAGTCGTCGTCGCGTGCGCAAGAAACTGGAGGTGGGTTCCTGAGACGCTCACGTTCAGGCACGTCGGGGGGGATCTGACAATTTATTTGACCATTTTGGGTTATGTTGATGGCTACCAAAGCTCCGAGGATGGCTGGGGGTGGGGGGCCCAGTGGGGGGCCACGGGCTCCGGACGGTGGTCCGCCAACACCAGGAGGCGCGCAAATGGGGCCAGTTCTCTGTTGGATGGGGGGCAGAGGTTGTGGTGAACAGGCGGGTGTTTGAGCGGATGCCCGTTCTAGGAACCCCAAAACGACTGTCAAGACGCATAGCACATGCTGTAATGTGGTGCCTCTTCGTCTGTCGAGGCGGTCTCCCATGGTGCCGAAGGCCGCCCGGGGATGAGTGCGGTGATCGACGGACTGATGAGCGGGGGAAGGCAGAGGGGTCGGAGATGAGCTGGAGAAGGCGAACTGGAAACGAAAAGTTCACCGAAAAGTTTCAATCTTTGAAAGAGGTACCTACGACTGAGACCTACGACACACCCACGAGCAGTGTGTTGTTCTTGTTCTGTGTTCGTTGTTGGTGTGCTTGCCCTGGCGCTGAGTGGTGCTGCTTCCCAGGTTGCTTCCTGGGCCTCTTCCTTGGAATTTGAAAAAGAAGGACTTTGGCCGAATCGCCGTCTTTCTTTGTTTGTGTCTCCCCGCTCAGACTTATCTCAGCTGGTTTCTTTTTGGTTTCCGGCTTTTGGGGTTCTTGGTTCCTAATTGTCGGGCTTCGAAAATCAAACAGATCAGCGTCTCACCTCGTGCGTCTTGAAGCCCCCTGTAACTCAACTTTCCCGGATATTTAACCACGGTGGCACGAAAATAAGCCCTCTTGGACACAAGCGGAGTTGAAAACCAACCAACAACCTTACCAAATGCGAAATGAACGTGTGTGAAGGCTTCAAAGTCCAAAACGGGTTGAACAGTGTGGAAGCCGGCGGTTCGATGATGCATTTTCATCTGGTGATTCTGATCCCGAAAAGGTGATCTGGAGACGCAGGTCAGGGAATTCGTGGCGGGGTTGAGCAGGGGGCAGATGTGGTGGTATATGTAAGGGGGGGAGAGGAAAGAAAGGTCCTTGAAGGCTTTTGACCCACTTTTGACCTAAGTGCGGACAGGCGTGGACTTGGAAACCGCCTCGGATGAAAACAAGAACCCACACCCACAACCCACACGACCTCACGTTCCTTGTGTATGAAGTCAGGATGACCCGGTCCTTTGAATACCGGTACATGATGGCCGCCAAACGTGTGCACATTGAAACGCAATCTTTTTCACTTTCTTTGTTCACGAAGCATTACATGTAATCTATCTCCCAATATTGGGCACAATTTCTGAGTTACACTACACACGATTTCTTTCTTGTTCATTTCTTTTTGAAGAAACCAAACTTGTTTTCTTCACGCTTGGGTGCGAATGCCGTGACGTGCAATGTATTCGCTTGTCGCTTTGACGAACCGACCACCGATGCTACATGTGAAATGGGTATTGTTTGAGTAACGCTAGTTGCAGTTCTGAAAAGCATGCTCTTTCAATGTCAGGATTTCCACTACTTACATCGTAAAATGGCAAGCGCAGCATCGACAGGGTCGTGCTCACATGGCAAATTCACTGAATGGTCAAAAACCGACAGGAATGTATGTCAGGTGCCGTGATTCAAACCAGGAGCATTTTCCGAAACAACCTTTAAATGAAAACAAGTCCCTTTTCTCATCTTATTATTCAACATCTTACCAGGATTTTCCGTGTACTGGTTCCTAACGAGGACCTGACACAGCTTTGAACCGAAGTCTGGCGAGAGGCAGACAATGTTGGACAGTTTGCTGACGTTCTCTTGAGACGCCAGAACGTTGCTCACACTGAACTCGTTGAATTGCACGGCTGTCAAGTTGGGGGAGTATCGAAAGTGGTTATTCATGAGATAAGAGAGAAGTCGACGTGAAAATGTCAACCTAAAACGTATACTTACCTTTCACCTCGTACGGTTTCAACACGGCATCCCAAACAGGCTTGATAAACTTGTCCACGAGTTTGGTCGCCGACTGCCCTTCAAATTTGTCGACAAGGACCAAAATCTTGCCCGATTTGGTGAAATCCGGTTGCGCTACATTCACATCACCGTCACGAATGACTTAGTTCATTTCATTCACAACCGAAAAAGGCTCGCAAAAGGGTTCATAAAAACACCATCGGATTCCGCATTCTCACCTCCATAAACCATCGAAATAAGTGCATCGGCCCATTTCTCGGCAACATCTTGCTTCTCAAACTTGATATTGATTTTCTTGAACTTGGAACCCTCGCGTCCACCTTTGCGGATCGTGCAGGCTCGGACATCTACCTCCCCATTTCCGACACATTTACACGTAACGACGCGGCGGAGTTCTATTGGGAAGAAGTGGAAGGGGGATTTGCCTGGCAAACGACAGAGAGGTTAGTTAAGACAGATGGAAAAAAAAGGTGGACATCGGATGAAAAAATGGAGTTGTTGCATAGACTGTTTGGATTTGTGGTGACAAACCTTTCCCGGATTCCACACACTGCAGCTCGAAGTTTTCGACCTTGATGTCGCATTTGGATGTTTTGATGGTCACTTTCTGCGTTAGCTGAGGAAATGCAATACGCACAAGATATTCAAGTTCCGTGGGATGACATGGATGTTAGGATTCTGACGCAAGGTCTCACATCATGAATGATTGCTCCGCGCAAAGAAAATACGTACCACATTGAAGTCCACTTGAGCTTTCGCCGCACCCGCTGCCGCCGTCGCCGAAGGCCCACCAGAACCAGCAGGAGTCAACGAAGCAGCCGACGCAGATACAGTCCTTGCATCCTTGCTCCCAAGCGCATTATTCGATTTGCCACTATCCAGCAAATCGCCCTGGGAATGCGACTTAGCTTTCGACAGTTCTGAACCCGAACCCTTTAGGCGATCTAAAAGCGGGACGTGCTTTTTAGTAATGTCCTTGTCTGGCTTGGCGGTATCGGGTTCTTTGGTGTTGGGTGCTGCGGATGGTTTGGGGTCCGTCCATGTGGCAAGGGAGGCTGCAGACGCAGATATACCTGACTTCGAAGCCTCGGAGGAAGCGATTGCGCCGGTCTGAGAGTCTCTTGGGGCGGATGAAGCTGATGTAGATAGGGATGCGGTTGACTTTGAGACGTGTGCAGTAGTTGACGAAAGTGGTTTTGGTGTAGGTGCAGTCGCTTTAGTGGTGGATGTGGGATCGGTGGCTGCGATTGACGCAGATGAGGCGGACGGGTGCAATGTTTTTGGCTGTGACGTTGTCGCCGTTGCTGTCGCTGGTGAGACAGGTTTGGGTGCAGGTGCAGTCGCTTTGGTCGTGGCTGCGGAGTCAGTGGCTGCGATTGATGCAGATGAAGCGGAGGAATGCAATGCTTTGGGAGCTGGTTGTGGCGTTGTCGTGGATGCTGCAGTGTCTACGGTCTTCTCATCAGCTTTGGGTTTCAGTGGCGAGGAAGCTACCGTGCCGGATTTTGAGGGAGTGGAAGCTAACGATGTGGTGGACTTTGCTGTCGCTAAAGCGGGTGCAGGTTTCGGCTTATCTCTTACTGTATTTGTGGTTGCATTAGTTCCCGTTGTGTGCGTGGCGGTGGAAGCCAATGAGGCAGTTGACTTGGTGGCCCCGAGAATGGGCTTCGCTTTATCGGCTGTGACCGTCGTTTCAGCAGTAGCAGTTGCAGGTGAAGGTGACGACTTCACCTTAGTCGCCGAGTCAGCTGGAGCCGGTGTAGCCTCAGTGACAGCTGGTGACAACTTCGGTTTCGCCAAAGCGTCAACCGATGCTGCAGTTTCCAAAACTGGTCGCGGCTTTTCGGCTGGTACCTCTTGCTGTGATTGTTGAGCTGTCGAACCCGCTACCGAATCCGCTCCTGGTGCTGCTGCAGTTTCCATTTTCCCAAGTGCTTGTTCACCTGACTCCACAGCTACCGCAGAACTTGTTTTGGCCAACAAGTTACCCATCGAAGATGAAACCTCTCCCCGCTCCTTACTCAACCCCCCTGCCGGTGCGGACAAGTTCGACATAGACGACGAGGAAGCGCCATTCCGTTGCTGCAACTTGATCATATCCATAGCGTTCAAGAATCGTCCCGAATTCGGACCTGGACCAAGCGGTCGTTGCATCGGACCTGCTGTGGCTTTGGCGGGTTTGGTCTCTGCTAGTTTGCTAAGACTGCCGCTACTACCGCTTGAGCGACCCAGGTTCGTGAGAGAGGTGAATTTGGAACCGACTTTAGATTTCGAGTGTCCTTCGGTCTTGTCTTTTCCTTTGTCGTTGGTGGTGGCTTCAGCCGTGTGAGTCTTTGCAGGGGCGTGTTTGGTGTCCTCCGCGTTGTGTTCGCCAGCCTGACCTTCTTCTCCCTCAGAGTCACTCCCGCTTTCTCCTTCGTGATCTTTATCCTGGCCTTCTCCCTTCTCCCCATCCTTCTGCTTCTTCTTCTTGCTCTTCTTGAACGGCTTAGCAAGAGCCGACAACGACCCCTTGATCTTCTGTTTAGTCGATCTCGTCGATTTAATAGAAGACGCGGTGGATGACACAGAATGAACTGATGCGGTTTCAGGGTCGTGCTCTTTGACAGGTTTTGTATATGTTTCTGTGTCATCGCTGTGTTCCGGAGCAATGAAAGAAGTGGTGGCGGATGTGCTCTCGATGTCGAGTTTGTGGGAACTGCCGCCCAAAGCCTTTTTATCCCCGCTGTGATCCTTTTTGACGATGGATTTGAAAGCTGCTTTGATTTTGAATTTGTTGCTTTTGCTGGATTTGATGGATGCGGTGTCGTCCTCGTCGGAGTGGTGTTGAGCGTCTTCGAGGTGAGAGGCACGTTTGTCTGTGTGATGTTCATGGCTCTTTTCCTTCTCCTTCTCCTTCTCCTTATCTTGAGCTTTTTCGTGAACACTTTCCTCGCCTTCACTCCCACTCTCCTCGTCACCACTACCACCTTCCTTCTTATCCTTCTTTTTCTTCCCAAACGCGGACTTAAAGGCGTTCGTAACCTTGCTGGAACTTGATTTGGAGCTCTTAGTGGTCGCATCTGAGCTGGTCGATTTAGTAGGTGAAGGTTTGGCATCTTCCTTTTCGTGGTCTTTGCTGGTCGCGCTGGTTGCGGTTGCAACACCCGCATCAGTGTTAGCCGCAGCTGCAACATGACTGGACCTAGTAGGCGTGCCAGTCTTTGCTGCGTTCTGTTGGGTAGGAGATGGTATCGCCACCTCCATCGGCATACCGGGTGATTGGGGTGTCGCAGGAAGAGCCATCGCAGGCGGTTTAGAAGCACCTGATTCCAATACAGTTCCTACAACAACCCCAATACTACTTCCAGATGCAGCAGGCAATGGAGGCAACGGTGCGGTTGGTGGCGGCGGCGGCGCGGTGAAAGTCGGTGTATCCGATGCACCCTTTGCTGTTGGCGATCCACTTCTTTGAGCGCTTTGATGCGTCTCTTCGCTCGCTTCTCCCCTTACCGGTGACACCTCTTGTCTGAGCACATTGACACTGCTGCCCGTAGATCCTAGTTCAGCTGTTGAGTTCATGTTGACGTTGCTGGTGCTTGCCATTTGCCCTCCCACCAATGTGGTGAGTGTTGCGGTTGACAGGCCAGAATCGATGCCAGATCCAGAACCGAGGGTCTGACTTGACACAGAGAGATTGACATATTTGGGTTTGAGGAGGTGAGCGGTTGTGAGTGTCGCAGACGGTGTGGACGAGGAAGCAGCAGATGTGGGTGACGGCGACGATGTAGTGGCGGAGGCAGTTGGAGAGGCAGCAGCGGCTGTGACAGACGATGGTGTTGTTGCGGCGATAGTGGGTGTTGATTTGTGTCCTGATGGGGTTTGTGCAATGGGAGAGAGGGCATCGACGCTTTTGACGGATCGTACTGGGCTCGCAGCTGTGACGGTCTTCTCCACGGGAGTTGAGGTTTCGACATGAGCTCCATCTGATCCACCTCCCTCTTCCTTTATGACCCGTTCCGCTGTTTTCGAGGAATCGACGGAATCGACGGAGCGGGGTGAGGAAGCAGAAGCAGAAGCGGGGGACACTTTCTGCGGAGAAGCCTGCTTTTGTTCCTCCTTCTTAGAGCTAGACAGAGATACCAAAGAAACAGGGGAAATCTCCTCGCTTTCAACCGACACAACAACATCATGAACATCATCTTTCTGTTCTCCGTTAGCTGCTGGAGAAGTCTTTGGTGGACTCGATGCGACCCGACTCACGTGCTCCACCTGGTCCTCCTCTTGTTCTTCCTTCATAGAAAGATCAACCGGCAAAATTTCCTCGGTTCCAATGGCCATAAGAACTTCCTCATGATGGGCATCATCCACTCTCTCCTCAGCCTCGCGAGCCTGTTCCTCCTCCGCATCTATCGGCATGACAACATACTCATCCTCTCCACTCTGTTGCTTCCGTTTCGATGGAGATGGCGCCCCGAACGTCTTTGCAATACTATCATTGGACGATACGGGCGTCTCCACGACACTTTTCGAGTCGTCCACCGGGCTCGTAGCTTCGCTTTCATTTCCTACACTCTTACCAGTAATACCGAGTGCTCCCAGCGAGATGTTGGATGCAGTGATTCCCTTCGGGGAAGAATCCAGGCTCTTGAAAGTCGCTTTGGAAGCACTCGATGTGTCCAGGGTGGTGGGGGTGGATTGTGACTCTTTGAGCGGGGAGGATGAAGTGGGGGATGCATCCGTGGAAGGTTGACGGCGGGGGGAGTCGCGGTGTGTAGTGTCCAATTGGGGTTGGGAGTCTTGCCTTTTGGCGGGAGTGGTTGGAGTGGGTTGAGATTTGGGAGGGATGTCGCTGGTGGAAGAGCTGGAGCCGCGAGCCGGGGTTTGTTGTTGGCCCTGTTTGGTGGGTGCCGGGGTTGTGCCAGATGCCGGTGCAGGGGTCGCTGCCTTGGCGGGGGTAGGGTGCTGCTGTTGCGCTTTCGGGGTCGTCGTAGCATTTTGATCGGATTTTAGTGTGGTAGTGGAGGTAACCGATTGCGAAGATGTGGAAGGTCTTCGCTTGAGGGGTTCCTTGTTTGGGGTATCTGCCACGGCCTCCAGCTTTGTTGCAGGAGTTTTTTGTGTCGGGGGTGTATTTGTTGTTGATGATGTTGAGACGCTGGCACCAGTTTGCTTGGGAATCGTGACAGAAAGCCGTCTTTTGCCTCCTTGCTGTGCTTCATCTTCCTTGTGATGCGATTGTTGTTGTGCTGGTTGCTTTGATGCTGGCGCCGGTTGCTTTTTCTCTTCTTTGTCCGTTCCTGCAGCTGAAGCCGCAGGAGAGGCCGTTGATGGTGAACCTTCTTTTGGTTTTTGAGCTCCCTGTGCTGGCTGAGTCTGCTTCGGCGGCTGCTTTTGCTGTTGTTGCGTCGCCTGTTTCTGTTTCTGGGGTTGCGCTTGTTGCGGCTTCTGCTGCACAACCTGCTTTTTCTCCTGCTCCCCTGACTGCTTCTCGTCACTTTTCTTCACATCCTCTTCCTCCGGCTTTGGCTGTGCTTTTGACTTCGGCTCTGGTTTCTTCCTCGGTGGCCGCGGTGGTGGGTCATCATACCACTTCGTATACCTCAACATATTCTCCCTAATCAACTCTTCCTCCTTTTTCCTCATGTCCTCCACAACCTTGAACGACTTCTCTACAATCTCCTTCGGCGTAACGCCCAGCACATTCTTATGCGTCGCATACCTTTTGGTCATTGGGAACGTTGGAGGCAGACTTTTATGTTTCGACGGATTATACACAGGCTGGTCAGTCGGACATGCAAACACAGTTGGTGGGGGTTTCTCGATAGGTTTGATAGGGACTACTTGCGTGAAGTTAAGGATGGTAATTCCTTGTTCAGTGAAGATTACTGTGCGTTCATCGGCTGATGGGTTGCCGGTCCCGGTGTTGTCACCTTTGATGTCCGCGCTGGGAACTGCGGCTGCTTGGACCGCTTGACCAGGCGCGAGGATTGTGGTTGTTACGGTGGCGGGACTGGGGTTGGATGCGGAGTTGGCGCGGCTGTGGGAACCAGTACTGTTGCGTGCGGGGAGGGATTGGGTTGAGGTGGATTTTTGGGTTGCGGAGGACTTTTTTTGAGATTGTTTGGGAAGGTTTTGGACTGAGGGCGCTGTTGGGGGGTCATCGCTTAAAACGTACAGACGCTTCAGAGAGGTGCAAGTGGGTGGGAAATGAAGAGAAAATGAAGGATGAGAAATTGTGGCTCAAGAAAGTATGGCTCGCAGGCTCTCCAAATTCTTGCGAAAACCCCAACAAATACAAAGCAAAAGCCTCGACCAACGAAAACAAAACTGATTTTGGAGAAAAAAGACAGAGAAAAAGCACAAATCCGTGCTCGCTGGCCTTACTTCTTCCTCAAACCCCTTAATCGAATTCTCCCACCGCTTCTTCAACGGTTTCAAATCTCCAACAGCATCCACGACCCTCCCCGACGCACCCTCCCCGCGCAGAAGCAGTTCGCTGATGGGGTCGTTGTAGATTGCACGGGGGATGAGCTGCTCGTCATAGTCGGTGCGCAGTTTGCGGGGTGATGTGGAGCTGGATGCTGTGAAGTTTTGGTAGGGTGAGGTGAGCCGCGGGGGTGGTTCCATCTGTGAGGAAAATGTAGGAGAAAGGAGGGATGGAGAGTACAGCGGCGAGGGAATAGAAAAGGGGTTTTTGGTGATAAATGAGGATCGAAATGTTAGTCTTCCTCAATAGGGAAGGAAGGCGATTTTAATTTCAATCTAATACACTAATTATGATGCAGGTTTCCCCTCTAAGTTAGCCCCTTGGTACCTCCTGAGTATTCAGCGACGACGACGACTGTGCCATTTTAAGCGTATCCTTCGGCATGTCTCTGTCCTGTTTCTTCAGCAACAGTAATTCTATGTTTCTTTCGTACAATTCGCGAAGTTGAGTCAAGTAGATGGAGAGAAAGATCTTAATGAACGTCCAACACGTCAAGAAAGATGAAGTTGTTGAAATTGTACGACGCAGGTACCGTTCTTGTTATGCTTTCTTTTTTATTGGTCTTGATTGGATGATGATTGTGCTGTCAAACTCAGGTAAGATCAGCCAGAAAATGTGAGCATCGGGTGTAACGCCTTACCAATCGAAACGTCGATGAAGAATTCACACGACATTTCGATCTCAGGACGCAGAAACTCCAATTCTTTTCCACAAGTTCTCAGGTCATGAAAAGAGCAGAGCGTCCCATGCTCTATGTGATTGATGATTTGCTCTCCTCCCGAGGATAAATCGTGCGGTTTTCACTTTCGCACATCGACTGAAGCCAATGTAACGCACGATACTCATGCAGGAGTTTGGATTTTGTTCCCTTTGCACAATGGGACAGCATTGCGAAAGTATCCTCGGAATGGTCCGTTTTCTATTTTTGTTGAAAATCACAGCAATATATCTATCAACCATTACTCCTCAGGCACCTTCACCCCAACCGGGTGTTTCTCAACATACTCCCACAACGGTGCAAGGAATTGGACCTCCCTCTTCATCATAAAGTCCTCAACATAAAATCTCAATTTGTCCCGTTGCGCTTTCCCCTCCCCACTTGCGTTCGATTCAACCCCCATCTCGCTCATGGTCTTCGGATCCGTCTCCCAAGTCTGAAACATGAACTTGTAATTATGCCGCAGAGCTCGCACTGGGACAACGTAATCGCGTTTTCTCTCAAAAAAGGTGCGAGTCTCAAGTCGGAGGTGGAGATCGCCGAGATCTCTCGCTGGGAAGGGACCATCGGGTTTGACGGAAGCGGAGGTGCTGGAGGGTTTGGACCAAGGTGTGGACTTGCTGAAACTGGTCGGAGCGCGGGTGATAACGGACATTGATGTGACGTAGTTGCGGCTGATGAAGTAGGTCGCGAGAGTGGGGAGGGAGGCTATGCATAGATCTAAATATCATGTTTCCAAGGGAGGGCGGGTTAGTTAAGATCGGTTCGTAGGTGAAAATATTTCAAAGTAGCTTCAACGTTGCGTTCAAAACAATACCCACACCAAAATAAGGCATCTATTCCGGCCCCTCCAAAATACATTTCAGCACCACATATTCCAAGAGGAACCACTGGGAACACTGCCGCCACCATTTTGAACTTTCGCAGAGCGTCAGTTAAAGATCCCGTATAGACATGTCGCTGGAAATCGCCCTTGAGTGTAGCTGTGCTGGGCGTATGTCCAAAGTCGGCGATAGGGTCCGTCTTTTGATTATTCGTCTTGTTCGAGGAATGGACGATCTTTATGTTTGGTTTCGAGGCGGAGGAGGTCGAGAGGAGGCGGAGCAGAGTATGCCTTGATAGTGAACATTGTGCGTGGATTCCTGTTGAAAGACCATGGCGATTCCTGAAGACGGCATGCGTTCTGAAGACAACGTGAATGCCGCTGATGTTCCAGCGGGAAATTGCGGAGAGGAATGTGTGTGACATCGTTTAACCTTGTGTCTCCATCGTTCAGCACCACCACACCATTCAAACTCCGTCCAAAACTGTCCAAAGTCAGTAAAGTGGACATCAAGGGGCTGCATGATGTGATGTCTGCTTAAGCCAACACTCCAATTGAAAGTCCAAGGACAGAAAGACGTCATATTCTATAATGGAGGTGCTTCGCACGAAAATCCTCCCGAATTCCTACTTTTCCTTTGTTGACAATTGTTGTCTCTTCACAAGTCTCATACAGAATAGTCAGAAGAGAAAACCAAGGAAGTTGCATCTGAGCCTGCGGAACACCACATGATCCCCACCAGAACCATCGGGTTCCGATTCTGGTGCGGGGATTGGGCTTGACTCGAAAAAGAGTAAAAAGGGGGCTAATATTGGAAGGTCTTCGCCAACTTTCGCGAAAGGGTCTTTTGCAAGTGTTTTGCAAGTAGGTTATTCCTTGTCGCTTGAAACTTTACGTAATTGACGGGAAGTGGTCCCTCGTTTTCTCAGCTGCCTCCGTCCCCGTCACAACAGCAACTCTGGGGGGACTGACGCGCCGGGAAGGTCTGCGTGGACGAAGGGTGTGAAACGGACTGGTACTTTCAATAAGTCTGGAGCAGAACCACGGAGCAGAACCACGGAGCAGAACCGAGGAGCAGAATCTGGAGAGAGTAAGTCGAAAAGAGCAAAACATCGGAGCATGAAGTGGAGGTTTCACTGCATGCATCTACCAACAGATTGCCGGGCGCGTTTGGCGCGTTTGGGCGCGTTGCGGCTTGGCCATAGGCTTTGTGCGGGCTTGGAGCAAGATCGACACTGCGAGACGTTCGGGCAGGAGATTCAAAGTTTTTCAAACACCGCTCCACATCCTGACTGGGTTTGAAAGGCCCCATGCGAAATGAATCAGAAAAAGACGGCGAAAAGAGATGTACACCGGAAAATAAAAGGTGGTTGATTGCGCGCCTGTGGGTGGCTTCGTGCGATATTCAAGTCTACCAAATTCCCCTTCCGATGTTTACATCGGAGAATAATCGCCTCAGCCATACATCTGTGGTGTTGCGGGTACAAGTTCGACAAGTGTGTTCGCACTCGCGACGAACGCGACATATATTTTGTATCGAAAGATGGAACACGGTGTTGCATGTTGGGGTCGCATATGAATAAAGGCGTCAAAAAGAGTCCTCGAAACCTACTTTCTCGCGAGCTTATTGTGCCAAGTTGACTTCCGAGTCAGTAGCAGCTCCAGTAGTTCCAACTGCAAACATGCCACCCCTTTCCGACTATCCGCCCAACTTTGAGGGTACTTTCGAACCAGTTCTGTCTGAACAGCAACAATACTTCTTTCAGCATCCACACCCTGACATGCGTTCTCTTACGGGGGTTCAATCGCGTCCGAATCCAAATACGTTGCCTTCCGGCGCTTCCCACGAAGAACTAACGAAATCGCCGAATATGGGCTTGAACACACCATCGCCTTCTCCATTGTCGGGAATGGAAACCAGCTACTTCGAATGCAAATCATTCTTCCCCACGGCCAACACTCCTGCTGGGTTGACGATCGGCACATCCATTTCAGATGAGAATTCATCATTTGCGAAATCATCGCCTGTTCACAACTACCTGGATCTGCACAATTCGGTCATGAACTTGGATGCTTCTCCCATCTCAGCAATCGAATCTGGATCGCGTTATTTAGAATACATCCCGCCAACTTCTTCCTCGCTGAATACTGCCCCGCTTTCTTCGATGCACATTGAGACGGCTACCACTTCCTTCGAAACGAGCACTCCTCCGACCACGATCGCCCTGCCTTTCCTCTCGCTTTTGGAGCCGACTATCACCACAATCCCAAATCCCGATCCAGCCACAACATCAACCGTGACAGGGCCGACACCTCCGAGTCGGATAGAAACTCGACGAAGACATTCCTTTTCCAGACATAATCCTGTCGCCCCACGAGGATCGATAACAGGAATACGACCTCGCGGGTATTCCCTCGGTTCCTTTTCATCAACACCGTCACCACCAATATCTTCACAAGGGATGTCTGCCATGTTGCTCCCTGATTTGGGTTTGACTCTAAATCAGATGCCCGTTGCAACAACACCTCCACTGGACGATCGACTCCATTCCAATCCCACCATCGCAACCGGCCCAAGCGGGAGCATTGCCGATGACGGGTTCAAACCGACACTCACGGATCAGAAACCCGCAGAAGAAACAAAGTACGTTCATAAGTGTTCTGTCGAGGCATGTTTGAAATCCTATACTACCCGTGCTGGATTACGATACCACTACAAAACGCAGCATAAAGTATGTATTGTTTTGCATGGAAAGTAACATAGTTCTCGCACAGGTTCTCGCATCGCCTTCTGATTGTTTTCTTCGTATGCGGATTGTAACCGTGCTTCTCTTCTTCCGTTGCTCAGGGATTGACACCACCACCAACGCCAGGAAGACTAGCAGCCAATGCCGAGTTACTCGCCGCCATTGCTACGGAAACGCTCCTCAAAAGTGCGAAAGCGGGCAACATCGGCAGCGGGAGTTCTTTCTTCTGAAGTAATTACCTTAGACTAATGGTTCGCTAGCAAATCACACTAGATTAATGGTTTGGTGAGCCGCGGGTCCGCACCGGTCCCCGTTGACTACCGACCACATCCAAACATTCATAGAAAAAATAAGCGAACGGGGAATGCACATACAAATACATTTTCTTTCGACTAAAAAAGGACTAAAAATACGATATGATCACATGGTATAGAGGAATTACCGTCACTCTGCCCCACCCCCATTCATTTCCTCTCCCTGCTCCTTGGCAGGCCCCCATTCCCCAATATCCGCGTACCCATTCCACGGCATCCTACCCGGCGCCGGCTGACACCTCGCCCACTTTTCCAGTAACTCCTGAACTTGCTCCTTTGCGCTTGTGGTAAGAGCATTCCCTACATTTCCGTGAACGGAAATATATCGGTCAAAGTCCCACTCGAGGATTTTTTGCAAGGAGTAGCGGATCCCGTCGCCGTGGCGGACCATGCTCCATTTTGCTGAAGAAAGAAGTAATGTAAATGAAGATAGCAAGCAAGACGCGCAGATGACATATGTATGGTGAGTTTGTCTTCTCACAGTCCCAGCAACATCCAACGACGAAAGGATGTCCATCCACTCACCAAAATGAAAATCAATCCGGTTAATATCCTGCCCAATCATCCACTGAACCCACCCCCTCCTCCTCTGCCTATTATAATAAAGCACATCCCCACTAGTAACACACCCACTCCCCACATGCAAAAACACAAACTCCCATCTAAGTGTCTCCCTCGCTCCAATCTGCCCCAACCCGCGAAACGTCAACACCTTCAAATCGGGTTCCAGCTCTGGGAACGGGTTATCCTTCATCACATCAATTAATTCATAGTCGTATTCCAAGTTTTGGGGTTTGAGTTCGTGCATTTTGGACTCGGGTCTGCCGGGGGGGATGTATGCTTTCGCGGTGGGGAAGGCTTTAAGCCAGGAGGAGAAGTACATGTAGTGCCAGTCGCCGGGGGAGATGAGGTACCGGACTGAGGCATTCAGGGTGGACTCGAGAGCGCGGAGATCGGGCCACAGAGAGTCGGGGGCGTTTGTGGGGTTGATAACGACGAGGGTGGATTTTTTGGTTGTGGGGTCGATGGTGGAGGGACAGTGGATGATTATGGAGCGGTTGTTTATGGGGACGAGGTTGAAGAAATTGAAGGGGACGAGGTATGTGTAGAGTCCTTCAGCAACCTTGTTTGTTTTGTTTTCGAAATTGCAGAGTGTGGGTGACAACGGTACCGGTGAGTCTTCCAAAATGTGGAACGCACTTTGAGGAAATGACTTGACATCAACTACCTTATGCAATTTATGCATCCCTGGCTCCTTGGGTTGGAATTCGGACGTCGCGCTCGCCATGATGAGAACCTGAGACCTCGTACGTTCTGTGGAGTGTGTTGGGAGAGGTTCGCCGCATGAAGACTCCGATGGTAACACACAATTTTGACATTTCACTCAAATGCACTTTTCGGACTTTGGTGAAGAAGTCACCACCGCCCACGAAGAGATCTTCCACCTCTTCTCCCGTTCCTCACATATCACCCACAACCAATACGCAAGACAAAAGAACAGCGTATTTGAATTGGATATAAATGGTAAGTCCTCCTCTCTTCCTCCCCTCTTCCTCCCCTCTTCCTCTCCTCGCACTCAACCAAACCATCACCATCACCATCAGTGAACAAAATGCTAACCAAAACTCTTGGGGTGACTTTAAATTTCTTGAGAAAAGGCAAAACCATCCGATTGAAACAGGACAGATCGACACTTTCGAATGAAGGGGTGACGGGGACTGTTGTATGGGATAGCTCTATTGTTGTTTCACGGTGGTTAGCGCATGAGCAAAGTCTACAAAGCGAGAGAAGCTTGTCGCAACACGACTCCGTGAAGGGACTGCAAATCGCTGGGAAGAGGTTGGTTTTCTTCTTTAGATGGAGAAGAGCTACGGGAAGGACGAAGGGGGCGGGGTGTGGGCTGT
>JADGJF010000679.1:0-16221 GCA_027596845.1 Quaeritorhiza haematococci | reverse complement strand
GTGGTATTCCTGAGGGTGCTACTGCATCCTGCATGACAAACGCCTCTCTGCGGCTAGGTGTTGAGTGTCTTTGGCCCAAATCGGTTGAATGGGTCTTGCTGCTTGGGGGGAATCCAAGCTGTACCTGCGCTGGTTCCTGATCAGCGAAGGATTGCAACAGTTCGCTAATGTCAGGGTATATTGTAGGTGTACCTTTGTCTGGATGTGGTGACGTAATGTCTACTGGTTTGCTCGCCGGAGCTGCGTTTGCTGCTAATGCCCCAGTCGAAGACACGGCCGAAGACGATCGAGCATTCCCAAGCGCATTGGCATGAATTGACGCTGGGGCAGCAAGAAGAGCCGCCTGATGACCTTCCAGCTGCTTACATTCGGCTGTGAGCCGTGACAAGCTCACCATAAGGTCTGTGCGCACCTTTTTTAGATCGGCGATGTCTTTTTGAAGAGCCTCGCGCTCGTTTTGGATGGACTCAATTTCTTGCCTAAACTTGGTTTTAACATCGTTCAAGCCTTTTTGAAGCTCCATTTCTCCACCACCACCGCTGGAGCTGCTGCCACCCGATGCTGGAGCAGACGAGCCTTCGGTAGTCAGCGATCCGCTCCTTTCAGACACAAAAAAGTCCACGTCGGAACAGAAGGATACGGAAGATGTTAGAAGTCGTGGAAAAAAAATCCCATGATTTACAATCCCAAATATCAGGCATCTGATCTCCACCTTTTCTGCAGCATATCCACCTCGAGCGCCAAAGCATCTTTCCTTGTGGTCAGATCCTTGACCTCGTTCATCAGATGAAGCTGATGTAGCTGAAGCGCTCTGATCTCTTCGTCGCACTGCAGGAGCCTCTTCTCGTTCGCACGAAGTCTCTGGATTTCGGCTTGCAGCTCAGCGACAATGGCTTCCGTCTGCTGGCGTCGGACAATCTCCCGTTGGAAGTCGTCACGAATTCTGTTGAATTCTTTTTTTTCATTTACCGGAAGGAAAAACGGTGTGAGCGATGAAGGAGAAGCTCGCTTATCCAAAGTACTACTATTCGGAACAAAAAGTTAACTCACCATCCAATGCGACTTTGCCAATAGTCTTAGCACAAGATGAAAAACGTGGCACGGGTTTCGGAAACGAAGGCATTCGAGTATCAGCACAATCCATCACCTTTCCCCTAATGTTGCAGGGCGTCATTGTCCCTTTGCCGTACCTTAACCTTCTCGTAGTTCCCTTCAGTCTCGACCAACTTCTTTTTCGTTTCAGTAAGCTCATACTCGAGCTTGGCGATGTGTCTTTTGGCATCATCCGACTGAGTGATGAAAGACGGAGACGTTGAACTTGATGAGCGAGCGCTGCTCGCCGAGGCTTGTGCTATATCTTGTGTGGATGTCGTCGTCTGCCTATCAACTGATGAAAAACATTTTTATTAATATGAGTGATAGACTTTTTCCACCACTGTAATGGTTGAGCCTACCAAGAGCACCGGCGTCCATAGACGTTGAGGCACGTCGAGAACTGACGGAGACGGTACCAGTGGTCGCAATTGAATTTGCTTCAGATGGCCGCTTTTGGGAATCCCAGTTCATTGTCGCGGCTTTGTGGCATTCAGTACAGAAGAGGCGCTATTTGAAACGATGAGCAAACGGAAAGGGATATAGTGTTGAGACATCAAGGAAAGTGACGATATGGCGCGACATATAAATATATACCTCGTTGATTATGGAAAATGTCAAATCTTCAATTTGCTTGGAGCACTGACAATTGGGAAACCCGAAGGATATCGGTTAGCGTCGTCCAACCGCAAATTGATGGCTATGTAAGATACCCCATCCGATGCCCAAGCCATAGGAATCCCCTTTCATTCGGGCATCAACACTCCCTACGAATGCACTCACATTTGAGCACCGGAAACAGGCCATGTGGAATGTCTCGTTCCCAGTACTGATCGCTTCTTCCAAAATTGGTTTCCCGCAGACCTTGCATCTGTAGGAACACTGCTCACAAAGAGCCTGAGACGGAGAATAAGTGTGAGATAGTGCGCCGATGTCGTGCCCAACGTCTCGCTCGTCGGCCTTGTTGAACCCCCCTCCCCTTCTACAATCGCTAAAAACGAACGCGCGAATTCACCTTGCCATCTTCCGCGAGCAGAACTACGCCCTCACAGTCGATTTGGATGCCACATTTGGAACATCGAAAACAACCAACGTGATAAAAGTTGTCCCCAAAGTTGACCCAGTTCACGTCAGTTTCGTTGACTGCTTGATTACATCCAGCACAATGTGAATGTGTACTTGGTGGTGGATCCGCGTCCATTTCTGCGCGGGTGGTTATGTTCACTTCACACGTATTTTATGTAAAGGCGCAGGGCAGGATCCCAGGGATTTTTCAATAGTTGTACTTGATTGTGACGCAGTTTGAAGAGCACGCGTCAGCCAGCTGAATATATTGCAGTGCAAACGATTGTTGTCCTTACAGTAAACGGTTCAATATTTGTTGTTAACCCTAAAGAGCAAAGGAACCAGCCACTTTTGTTTACCATTTCCGAATCGAGGCGAAGATTGGTTAGGATGTTGCTCTTAGATTATTGGACATGGAAGCGTGCACCAGGCCTTGCACAAATTATTTGAAACTCCACTTTTTTTTGGTCCCCGCCAGGTCCCCGCTTCCTCGAACAATCTAATTCCCATCAGCCAGGAACCAGAAGCCATGGACCCCAATACGTGGCAAAGAACGTTGGATCAGGCAAAAAGCTTGTATGAAGCGGGGCTCTTCTCCTCAGCTGAGCTGCAGGTGACGTCCGTTCAGACAATTTACAGAATTGAGGCACACAATGACAGCGATATCCAACACTGACTTAGATTATCTTGCTACATCTCGGTCGTCGTGGTTGCGAATGCACTTCAAACTTCATAGGTCAGCTTGCTATTGTCCACCGTTCAACGGTTCGGCGATCGCGGCCAAGGGGCGATGGTACACTGTGAGGCGCTAATTCTGTTTGCAGACTGTCTCGCTGAGAAGCGCGAATATAAGCGAGCGATGGTACGGGGACGTTTGTTGCTTTCATGGGGCTTCTTATCGGGGGTCGATGAGTGACGTCGGTTTAGCAACAGAACTGAAAACGCAATACTGCGATGCGATCGGCATTGTTTGGAACAGAATTACTATGCGAAGGCCCTGCAACAACTCAAAGTACCGCGAACGACGAAAAACCGCCTGGAGCCCCTGGAGCAGGAACTTCGAGTCAAATATTCTTTGAACTGCATAAAGGCAAAAGAACTTCACATTGCCAAGTCCGTGGTGGGTGAACAGTATTCAATTGTCACTGTGCTTATCCTGCATGGAAGTTGGCGGAATCTAATGCCGATTCTTCCCTGAACTCAAAAAGGGCAAGATACTGACCGATATAATTATTCTTCCCCGGTTTCTTCGATAGCTGGAAGGTATACCCGAGCGATTTCGCACTCCCAATATTAATCGGATATTGGCGTCTGTCTACGAGGAGTTTGGAGAGACGCAGTCTGCATTGGCATGCTACAGCAGTATCGTAAGGTTGGTATCGCATCAGCTCAATCTCAAGAAAAGCGAACAGTGGAGAAGAGGGAAACGGGAAGGGAAATGTGCGCATCCGAATGGTTGCTTACAACTGCCTATTTATCTTGTTGGAATTCTTATCAAGACAACAACCCGCTGCAATCGAAGCACTTGAAGCAATGCTGAAACATGGCAACCCCTTGCCCGAAATCCTGAGTTTGATACCCAAATCTGAGGATTACGATTGGATACGGCAGTACTTACAAGCGCAGAGTCGGGTCTATTCATGCGAGTTCGAAAGTGGGTTCCCCCTTCTCCGCCGTCTGTGTTCTTCGATTATCACTTTAGTTGTGAAAACCGAGTCCTCGGCCTCATCTCATTGATATCTGGACTTAACATTACTGACCAAACCCAAATCCCATTTTGCCTACCCAACTTGATTCTTATTACCTCGAAAGCTAGAGGCTCTTCACTCCTTCAAAGACATGGAAGCAAGATACAGAAACAACGTTCATCTGCTCTTGAACATTGCGGATTGTTTTATTCAATGCGGGAACGACGTCGAAGCCTTCTATCGATTTTCACAGGTACATATGAAAGAACCTTATCGTCTCTTACACAAACCATTTCCTCTCTCAGGTCTTAAGAAACGCGTATGGAACTTGACGTTTCGCCAACCTCCCTTTTCTTTTGTCCATCGCATAGATTAGACAATTAGATGCTGCCGTCGTGGATCATATGGATAAGTTTGCAGAATTGATCAAAAACCGGGGATCGCTAATGATGATCAACAGGTGCGAAATCAACGCAGCAAAAATGAACTTTTTGGTTTTGTTTTTTATCGTGGATTTGAATCTTAAAGCGACAACCATATATACCACGGTCGTTTATCCTACTTCGCATTTAAACCGAAAGGCTATGTGAGGAACTCCATCGAATATCGGAGCACCGGGCGGAATGCTGGCTAGCGTTTTCGAGGTACAGCGAATTGAAAGGCGATAGAAATCAGGCGCTGTTCTTTGTCGAAAAGGTTGGTTTGCCTCAGTATTCTTTATGTGTTCCTGTGGTGATGTCGATGAAGCTGACCTTTATCTTCCTGCGAATGTGCCCAAATCATTTTATTCAAAGGCCATAGCACTAGACAGCCGTCACGTCGGGGCATACCAAAAGCAAGGAACCCTACTCTTAGCGCTCGACCGTCCCGCAGAGGCAGCAGTGTCTTTCAGTCAGGCTCACCGCTTGTCGAAAAATTACTTCAGCTACCAAGGTTTGATGGAATGCTACCTCCAGATGCACCAGTTGAAAGAAGCACTGGGGGCAGCAAAAGAGGCCCTGGGTCTCATGCCCAAGAATCCCCGCGCGCTAGCTATGGTTGGATTGGTTCTCGCTCAGATGCCTGAGGGTCAGGACAAGGTAAGCCGTTAAGAAAGCAGAGGGCGATGAAGCGTAAGACTAGAAGCTCCTGGTCACGACACTTCTTGTTTTGCACATCATACCATTTATTCCTGTGTTCCGACACATCAAGCTTCCAAACACTCACTCACCACCATCTTATCCATCTTTTCGCAACAATACACGCAAACACGAAAAGGCCAAAACAATTCTTCAAAAGGCTCTCCAATACGACCCCAAATGCACCCGCGCCGTCCTCGCCATGGTATCCGTCCTCGTCCAAGAAGAGAACCTCCAAGAAGCGGTGGATCTCCTCGAATCACATATCCCGCACCAACACACCGCCGACGTTCATTGCCAGCTTGCGAATATTTATACGAAGATGGAGGACTATTCGAAGGCGCTTGAGAATTATAATACTGCGTTACGGTATGAAAAAGGAGGAGGCGAAGGGATTTTGCTTTGGTTTTCCCCCCTGACAGGGGTGAAGTGGAACTTGCTTGGGTTGCAGATCAACAAACAGTTCATTCACGGGATTGTATTTTTCGTTGGTTCCGTCCGTTCCATGTATATGCTTTTTTGCAAAACAGGATAAGTCCCGAGTACGAAGAAGCAACGAACGGTATTGCCAGAGTCGAAAAGCTCATAAACGGCATTGATGACGAAGAAGAGGAAGAAGAGGAAGAAGAAATGGAGGGGGAGATGGAAGGTGATAGCGATGTCATGGAAGAAGGGGATCTATGATCGAAGCACACACGAACACTTGCTCATAGAAACGGGGAGTTGCGTATGGTCTGATTTTTGTTTTGGGAGCACGGATGATTACTTCCCAGGTTAGAGTATTTTGGAGGATTGGCTTTATTTGTGCATGGTTCATTCCGTTGGTTTTTTTCCCCGATTTTGGATACAAGAAAACAAACTTTTTGTGGGCAAGTGGTGTTGGATGTTGGGTGTGTGGGAGGCGGGATACTGTATATACAAGTAAAAAAAGGATGTCTCAAAACATTTTACCGACTTATTATGTAAACAAAACATGTGCGTGAGTGTGATGGTTGGTTGGGAATTTCTGCGGTGGGGATGGTGGTTGTGTCTATCTGAAAAGAAGAAAAAGAAAAAACATGACTTTTTTTTGGGCGCGCCAGAAGGTAGAGGTGCCAGTAGTTTTGAAACCGAACGGAACAAACATGCACGAAGTAAGAAGGGGAATGATTTTTTGTTTTGCCTCAAAACCCTCCTGGTTGTTGTTGCTGTTGCTGTTGTTGTTGCTGTAGCCGTTGGTAAAAGGCTAGCTGCTGTTGAGGTGTTAGTTGTTGTGGCAGTCCAAAGTTTTGGAGTGCCATGCTTTGGAAAAGAATGTGGGGGTTTTGGACTGGTTTATGTGGATGGATATGTTGAGGGGAAGATGGGTTCCAGCGAAGAGAAAGATGGTAGGTAGTGGAAACGGGAAGGGAGAGGGGAGGGTAAGGTGAGAGATCAAAGCGACGAGTTTGAAGGATCAAAATACGAAAACCGCAACAACCAAGGCTGGATTTGTCTTATTATCCGGTTCCGTGGAAACAAGCAAAAGAAACCTCACCTCCTGGCAATCCCGGTACCGGAACCCCCATCGGCAACCCCATACCCAAATTAGCAATAGCCCCAACCGGGACTGGCCCACCCGCCGCCGCCGCCGCAGCAACCGGATTGACCAGAGTAGCTGGTGAAGGAACAGCAGCCGCCACGTTTGCCGCCGCAGGTGCCGCGGCCGGCGTAGCTCCAGCCCCCGGTAATGTCGCAACATTTGCCGTCGCCGCTGCTGCAGGAATCGCCGTAGCTTCACCCTGCTGTTGCTGTTGTTGTTGTTGTTGCTGCTGCTGCTGCTGCTGTTGCAACACCTGCTGTAAAACCGTCAAGGGGGTCTTCACGAAAACAAACCCCACCAACTTATTCTCAATCGCAGCGATCAAAATCCCACGGTTTCCATCAAACGGTGAACCCGGCGCAGGTCCCCCGAACCGAACAATTAACGATTTTCGTTTATTTGTTAAAAGATTGACGACTTGTTGGTAAAGATTGGCGTTTCCTATGAAGTTGGTGGATGGCGGTATGGGGGTGCCAGTGGCGCCAGGGGGTGTGGGGGTGTTGGTAGTTGGGGGTGCGAGGTTGATGATGGGGAGGGCTGGTGAAGCGTGGAGTTTTTGGATGATCTCGGGTTGTATCTGTTGGATTTGAACGGTCCATTTTGGGGGCCAGAATTGGACAAGCCTGAAACGGGTTGAAGGAAAGTCGAACATGAAGATCAGAAGATCTTCCCGGGGAAACGTACGAGCCGATCGATGGACGCAAATGAAAAGCAAAGAAGGGCAAAGAGGAATAACCGAAAGGGATGTGTGTGCTGTTGCCAACTTACATTTCGTCCGCGGAGGCGTTTCGTAGAGGAAAAGCAGCGAGATAACATGCAGCTTCCTTCCCTTGCTGCGGATTAACGGCTAACAACAGAACGCCTTGCCACAGTGGCGGTTGAACGTACTGCTGTCCTGGCGACGTCATAGGCTGCTGAACCGCTGTTTGTGGGCTTGCCACGACAGCAGCAGCAGCGGCCGGGTTCGGAGAGGTTTGGAGGGTCGCTCCAGCAGCTTGTTGTTGGCCAACCTGGAGCGCGGCGGCCATCGCGACAGTTGTTGGTCGAATGGCGCCAATGGCAGGGCCGGCACCCGGATTTGGGCTTCTCATCGTCATTTGATTGACCGCGAGCTGAGGTGATTGCATCTGTGCCGCGACAGCCGGGTTTTGGGCTTGTCCACCCGACTGCAGTAGCGGGGATCTCACCTGAGGTGGCTGCACCGCAGCGGACGCAGCCGCCTGTTGCTGCTGAGCAACAAGACGTTGCTGGTTCTGTATGGCAGCCATCATTTGTTGCTGTTGGAGCACCCGCATCTGCTGTTGCACAGCTACGGTTTGCTGTTGTGGTGGTGGCTTTTGTTGCGGTGGTTGTTGCGGTGGTTGTTGTATCGGTTGTGGTTGTGGTTGTGGTTGCGGTGCTTGCTGCAGCGAAATCTGTTGCCCCGGAATCTTTTGTTGTGGTGGTATTTGACCCGAAGCAGGCGGGGATACTTGATTTATAAGTGGTACTGGTGCTGATTGCGGCGGTTGCGGTTGAGCACCACCAGGCATGTTGACAACGGGTCTGTTAGGAGACTGCGCGGTGAGCGGCACGGTTCCATTCACCGTTATAGCACCAACACCGGAGTGCGGCCCTGGAGCCATCCTTGGGCCACTAGGGCTCGTTTGCATGGCGTCGACGTCGATGATTTGTGTGTTTGGCTTGCTACCTCCAGGTTGTTCGCCTTGGATTTTGGTGGCTTCAGCGGCAGCCCTTTTTGCTTCTTCCAATTTCAGGAGACGCAAGATGTTATTTTTCATGTAGGGGCCATGAGAAAAGCATACATAAATTGAAAATCCACTCCTCACCTATATTCGGCAGAATAACGCCGGCCAGCTTCACAGTATGTGCATTGGAAATCGCCGAATCCTTGACGATGGACGGATTGACCTGTAGGAGACCCCGCAACAGAAAAGAGTGCGAAAATCAGACAGAGGAAGAGCTGTTTCAACCGAAAAAAGAAATCGAAATCTCGACAGTCTTCTCAAGTGGATGGAACAGAAAAGGTCTTAAACGCTGCCGAAGTTTTCCATCTGAACTCACCAAATTTACCAGATCCTCCAGGTCTTTCAAGCCTCTCCTCGGTACGATCAGCGACAGTTTGATAGATTCCTGTCGATTGTACCAAGAGGGAAGACAAACGTCAGAAAAGGCTTAGTTATGATGCCAACCCCCGTCCCTTGTTCCCTCTTCCGAAGAAGTCTCTTTTGTCTTCTCCTATACCACCCGGCTCAACCCACCTTCCTCATCAATTTCGCAACTTGCTTCAACGTCAGGTCATCATATTTTGGATCCGAGGCATACCTCGATCCGCATCGGTGTGGGGCTGTATTCGCAACCAGGATGCAATGGCGTTCAACTTGGACGCCAGGTTCCGGTTTTGCTGCAAACAACGCCCTGCGGTGTTCGAATATCTGGAAATTTAGGCGGGTGGGTGAGAACCGGTCGAAGAAAGGGGGGAAGGAGGACAGAAACATGGAGATTCCCTGGACAGTCACCCATCGTGGTGGCGCCCTTCAAATGTACAGCTCTGCAGCCAATCACTAACACAGCTTTGAAGAAGACCTCCACAATCGAATCCTTTCAATCAGCTCTCCTCAATCTTTCCCGACACAATAAGCCCGAATGGCCTGCAACCAACCCCCCCAAACCTGAAGCCGTCAACCCCACCACAAGTTGAACTTCTCCTCCGCGCCCCCTCCCCCTCTTACTTCTCCTTCTCTCCTTCTCTTCCTAAAATCACCACCCATCACCACCCCACTCTGTTCATACCCACAAACCCACCTCCATAGCCGCAACCAACCCCTCGACAGTCGCATTCCGAACCATCCCTCCCTCCCCAAACTTCATCCTCCGAAGTACATTCAATAGCGACGACGAGTCATGCGAGAAGAAGGCTTTTTCGACTGGTTTTCCAGAGAAAGGTCGGTAGTCGCCGTAGACCACCAGGCTGAAGAGGTCGTTTGTTGAAGGCTGGGAACAAGAAGAAGGAGACGGCAGTGAATGGGGATATTCTCTGAATGATGACCACACGGTGTGCGAGCGCTCTTTTCCCTTCTGAAATACAATACGTTGCCCGACCGCCTTTTCTTAAACATAGCAAGAGGAACGAAAAGGAGGGGTCGCCAGGTCCATGTGACATTTTCCCTGCGAAACTTACAGCACGCTCCCAGTTATCCGGCAATGAAGCATCCTTTCTCCGCAAAAGCCTGAATTGGCATCATTATTAGAGAATGCAAGCCAAGAATCCCAACCAAACAATCCCAATTTGCGCATATCACGTCTAACCGCCTTTCATGGCGGCCAACTTCCAACTCCCATCACTCCCAAAGTGGCAAACTACACTCGGAATATGGACAAAGGAGGTAAGTACCCGATTAATGGCTCCATATAGGTCGTGAGGACTTCGCTGTAATAGGGGATCATGCTCCCCGAGCCGTCAACCACGAAGACCACCTCCATCTATATCATGGAATTTGCGAACCTGTTTGTGAGGGAGCTGCTGCACTCAGAAGGTTACACGACGCGAATCACCTCCCAGAACTCCACGCCAACCTATGTACGCCAGTATCGGAATCTGGGAATGTCAAGAACCAACCTGAGTCGCATTCACGAACACAGAACGGCAGTCACATAATCAGCTTTCAGATTCTGGCTCAACGATGCATTTGTCAACTAACAGTAGATGCCCACGGCAACACCATTTTGCGCACCACCGGGGTTGAGGGCACCTGAGGGGAACACTTTGAGAGAGCGCGGTGGGCCACAGTGTGAAGCAGTGAGGTAAGATAAATTTACAGTAAGATCCCGTGAGGCTGTTTGCTGAGATGTGCGTGTACTCACAAGAGAAAAGTCCAAGGTTTGTGAATTTTGTTCTCGTTGGTCTATAAGTTAGTTTTTATGTCGGACTCCGAAAAACGGAAATGTTGAACAAACGGAACCTTGCGAGTTTTCCACAGCAATCCCTTTACCAAATCTCTGGCGTGAAGTATCAGATATGTATTTCTTGAGGTTTCAAACTACAAAAACTTGGGGCGAAGACAACCCGAAAAGAGTGGGGAGATGGGAATACTGCAAATGATGACATGCTGCAACCGTATGATCAATCTACTCAGACTTGACAGCGGCTTCAGTGGCCTCGTTGAAGGCAGCGGTGGCCTTAGCCTGCGTATCGAAGGGATTCAAGAAAGACGAGATGTAATGGATTGGATTAGAACTTATGCTTGCTGGCGTGTTGATATGTCCAAGGATGACTGAACGTTCCCGCTTACCTTCATCTTGGCGATACCGGAGTCAATGTTGGCTTGTTCCTTGATCAAGTAAGGGCGAAGGAAACGGGTGTACAAGAATTGGGCACCCTACCAAGAGCAAGCACATCGTGCCAAGTTAGCCTTGATTCTGACGGAATCAAGATTGAATGCACGTTTTGTCTGCTTTACGTACCTGGAACTGGGGCAAGGCAAGGTACAAGATGAAACCGGCCTTGAAGGTGTAGTAGAACGGGATCCAGTAGAGGAGGACATCCGAGAAGAACTCGATGATGTTGAGGAACCCGAAGACACACCTGGTATGGTGATGAGTATGAAACGGACCGAAATCTGAGTCAGTTCCATACGTTCGAGCAGGTAGAGGCGAAAGCGAGAGAACTGTACGATCCAAGTTTGCGCGCGTGAAGAGATAGATTCGCAGGCAACTTACCAGTAGGTCAACCTTCAGTGGCAGAATCGCAATCATTTTCAGACAGGAGCGGCAAAAACGTATCAAAGGCGACCAGTGAGCAAGAAGTGGGAAAGACCGAAAAGGAAGCAGCTTCTCCCTTCAAAGGCCAACCAACCAAGACAAGAACTTACCATTGTGTGTCATCCTTCTTCTCGCCGCTCTCAATAGCCTTGAACGAGGCGTAGGCGGGGTAAACGAAACCCAACAAGTTGGTGAGGAGGTCACCCCAGATGTTGAAGAAGATAAGGATGAAGCCGAGGAAGCCGACACCGCCAACCACGTAGGTCTTGGGGACACCAGTGCGCTTCTCAAGCTCGACGGCGTAAGGGAACTTGGAGAGTTCCTTGTCGGCCTTTTCGGAGATGAATCAGCGAATAGGAAAGTGGTCCCAGGGGGTTCAGAAAGGAAAGTTTATATAAAAGAAGCGCCAAAGTGTGCCGACATGGGTATGAATGGGGCACCAAGAAGGGCGCAATTCGAGCGAGATTAGAAGGGTGAGAGACTGATGCTTACCTGCTGGAGGTAGACTTGAAGTTTCTGGGTGAGTTCGGCGGCCATAGCGGGTATGTGTTTTCCGATGTTTACGGGTGGGAGAGTATCGGGCGAGTTTTTTTATCTTTGACGCAAATGAGTACAAAGAGTTGTTTTGCTCGTGTGTCAAGCCCCACTCAAAATTCGCAAGGGCCCTTACATATATACCACACGCTTGAAGATAAGCACCGCACTTTTGTCTTTGATTGGATGGTGGAGTTTACGTATTCTATCACCAAGTTACTTTGGTTCCCCACATCGCCACCGCCTTTCGTCTTTCCTTGTTCTTCTCTTTCTGCCCAAGATTTCACCAAAAACGAAAACCACAAGGAAAATAACCAAAAGAACCGCGGGAGAACTTCGCGTCATGCGATCCATACCCGTCCCAAACAGACTCGAACAACGAAACATCAACCATCAACACCTGCACCAACACCAAACTTTAACCACAAACCCTCACATTGGTCATCCAATGTATGCATCCGCGAAATTCAGGATTAGATTAGACTAAAGAGTATATCTTATATCACATATATATCACGTAATCATCCTTTTGCCTTCCACACCTGAAAATGATGATTCAGAGATGTGTGTGTGTGGATCTGATACGTGCTTCCCAACCCTCCATTGCTGAGGGCCGTCAATTGATTGAGTCCATCCCCACCCTCATCCCCACCTGCCCGAGGCGTCTCGAAGAATACCCGGCGTATTCGCGAGTGCACTAGTCCCATACAACACCTGCAAGCAAAAGAGAATATTAAAACCGATTTCGGTTACGTTGAGAAACATCACGTGAAGAGCACTTACATGACGCACGGTTCCCTCGTGACATACAAGTCGAAACCTGTACATAGGTATGCTATTTTTCGATTTGTCGTCTCGCTCATGGGATCATCGGCGACGCTGACATCCATTGATGCTGCAACGCCATCGCTTTCCACATCATTACCAGGACCGCCCGGACTGCCAGAGAATTTACGCTTCTGTCCCCTGGGACCATCCTGATCCCGAGAAGGAGCATCGATGCCAGACTGTTTTCTCCTATCTCTCTCCTGACTAGCCACGATCGATATGCAATTCATCACGGCGTGTTTGAGGGGGTGCTGTTCTGAAACGCGAGTGTCGTGTGCTAATGCTAGAATGGTTCGCGTTTGGGGGTCGACTATGATGGCTCCAACGCATACCTGATAAATGAGTACGTGAGCATGCGACATCAAGACCGACCGAAACTGCTTGCTGATGGCTCGCCTCTGAAGAGCAAGAAAAAGAAAGCCCACCTCTCCTTTCGACCGCCCCAGCTCGGCTTGCTCTTTTGCCGTAGCGAGATATCTTATTGCATCAGTGACTTCCCAGTCTTCCAAATCTGCTTCTCTATAGTTTGATCAATTGCGACGAACCCCAAAAGCATTCAGTTACTTGACGCACGAGAACAACAAAAGCACACTAAAACACCTGAATGTGCTTACTTTTCTTTTGCGTTTTGATGGAAGGTCATCGGCCATAGCGACTTCCATTCATCGAACTGCGCTCTTGTATATGCTGGATGCTTGGAAACAGGTGCCAGCCATATAGGAAGTTTCACATCTTTCAAGTGTAGACGGTTAAGAGAAAGTATAAAGCTTTTGTTTAGTCATCCGTGTTCTTGCATAAAGTCAACAAATGTCGTAAACACAGGAGAGTCGTGTTTGAAATTTACCTACTTGTTGCCCATCCAACGTCTGCATACAACCACCTTCCGTCTCCATTTGCTGCGATGGAATCAGCGGCGGTTCGGAAAGCAGATCTATCTTCTCCTCGCTCAAAAAATGTGAGATTTCATCGATTGTTGTCGATATTGTTGATGCCAATATGATCTGTATTTGCGAGTCTTCGCCCCCCGCAGGTCAAGATTAGTATCTTTCTTGGAGATGAAAACGACACATCACCTCGTAGGAGTTGCGTACCTTTCCCATTCTGAATTTTTCGCACTCGTTTGATGTGATCCAATCCGGTTAAGGGGAACTTTTGCGTTAATGTCCTGTAATGAACGAAAATTGGTGTTAAAATGGGAAAAGTTGAGGATTTCTGGTACCGCCGAACAAGATGTACCGTTGTCGGAGAACGCACCTCATCAAAGTATTCGTTTGTTTTGGTTCGATGGCCCCAACATAGACATTCACTGTTGATTGTTTAAAGTAAACTTGCCATCAGATTCCGTTCCTGATAACACAAAACCTGGGCGATATTAGTGTGATGATGATTTACCTGTTTCCAGCTTCCTTGTGAGCTCTTCGGATATTATGGGTTCCATCGTGTGCGGATATTTATTACCAAAAGAGTGAGCGTTGGCGCTCTGGCTCCCAAAGAAACAACAACAGTGTAAAAGTTGTACAGTGTGTCACGAGAGTATACAGCAACCAAAATGACAACAGCTCGCCCAACTGAGAGCGCCGGTGACCACCACTTACAACCTCCCTCCAAACGCCTCAAGACGGACTCCGAACACTCCAACACAAGCGCCCCCACCACCACCACCACCAGCGCCATCAATTATTCAGGTCTAAACCCACTCTACACCTCCCCCGAATTCCACGAAACTTTCCGCACCGCCTGGCTCGCTGGGGCCTCCCACACCCCACAAGACCCGCACACCCTCATTGACGCCGTCACAGGCAAGGTCGTTGATAATGCAGAAACGACGAAGGATGGTGGGAAGGCCGATGCATCTGCTTTTGTGAAGGTGGGAGGGTACCCCTTCCCCCATGCGTTCCTGCCGCGAATGTTCTCGGAGGAGTTTTTGCGGGAGGTGAAGCGCGAGTTGTTGGAGGATACTTTTTATCATAAGAAAAATGAGTATGTAGATGTTGGATTCCTGTGGTTCTTTTGCGGTGTGATTTGATTTGTATCTTTTGCTGCACCCTTTCTCGTCGATATGAACTTGCGCGTTCTAACGAAACCCGTACTCTTTCTTCCTCGTTCACGGTCACCCTCCTACTCGCAACTCCTTTCATGAAGCCTCTACGAATTCTACCAATCTGAAGATCTGAAACTCACCGAAAAACCCCACCTCAAAAAACTTCGCGACACACTCTACGCCCCTGAATTCGTCAACGCAATGTCCGCCATGACAGGAATTCCCCTCATTTCAACGCGGTTCGACATTGCAAGTCAAAGGTACCCGCAAGCAGGCCATCTTCTGTGTCATGACGACGATATCGCGGATTGGGATGATGGGGGTGCTTATTCGGAAAGGGAAGGACCTGGAATCGCAGTGGGCGAGAAGAAGGGGTATGCGAGACGGATCGCGTTTGTGTTGTACTTGGTGGATCCGGCTTGGAAGGCTGAAGATGGGGGGATGTTGGAGCTTTTTGACAGGTAAGCGGAGGGAAGGCTTTGTTGCTTGTACCAAATCCGACGATCTCATTGATTGTTTTGGTTAATTTGGGATTGAACAGTGACGCTCAGGGAAACCCGCAGAATGTCGTCAAATCCATCGTCCCAGCTTGGAATTCTTTGGCGTTTTTCGAAGTGACCTCCATATCGCACCATCAAGTCAAGGAGATCTTTCACCCATCTGCGGAGCGTGTGTCTGTCACGTAAGTACTCAAATGCGATCCACGCAGATAACCCATCCGTTCTTTCCGCAATCTCCTGTTTTGCGTTGATCTCGATACTGATTTTCCCCCGTATTCTCTTTTTCCACAAAAGCGCATGGTTCCACGGTCCGCGTTCCTCTCAAGCCGAGTCCAAGTCCTCAACAAACACCTACACACCCACACCAAAACCCACAGGTCCCAAACACTTGGATCCCACCAACCCTGACGCCGAGCTCGACCTCTCCAAATACCTCAATCCCCTCTACCTCCAACCCACCTCCCTCCAACGTGTCCGCGACATATTCCTCGAAACCTCAAGCGTCGAACTCCGTTCCTTCCTTCGCGAAGACATATACCAAAATCTCATCCAATCGGCAAGCACCCGACCCTGGAACAAGATGGTTGGCCCTGCGAATGTGCGGTGCTATGCTCTCGAGGAAGTCATCAAAGGAACCCAAGACGAAGCAGGAGAATCAGACGAGCTGTTCAGCATGGGAGAGTTGATGGCTTCAAAGTCCTTCCGGTCCTGGCTGGAAAATTTAACTCAGCTCGACTTGGCTCGCGAACCGGTACCGGGATCCTTACAAGCGCGCAAGTTCTCTGAAGGGTGTTTTACCCTTCTTCATGATGACGCGATTGAACCACCAGGGTTGGATGTGTTGTTTACCCTAGAATCACCACAAGGAGCGTCTTCGGCTTCATCGACTGCAAATGGAAAGGAGTGGGACGGCGAATGGGATGAGTCCTGGGGAGGCACAACACATTACGTTGCGGGACCGGAGACGTTGTTGACTATTGCGCCGCATCGGAATACGTTGAGTTTGGTATTTAGGACGTGTGATGAGGAAGAG
>JADGJF010000678.1:0-16223 GCA_027596845.1 Quaeritorhiza haematococci | reverse complement strand
CCTTTGAAAAACAAACTCACCATGTGCCAAGAATGCTCAAACACACTTTTCCGCTTGAGATTTTCCAAAAAGAAGTTAGAACATGATAGTCGGTATTCAACTGAATGAATCTTGCCGGGAATCGCATCATAAAACAAGCATACCTTGCGTAAATATTTGGGTTGAATCTCACTCTTCCGTTGCTCGTGGTGAGGGCCGTGACTGTCAAGTTTCCGTGCTAGGTAAGCATTCCGCACCAACATCTATCAGCACCCCTGTGAATATGAGTTATGATTGCAAACCTTTCGGGGGCGCTGTTGGGTAGTCGTCACCGAAGTTTATGACGAAGTCCTGCAAAAGTGGTTCGGGACAGTACATGGTGAAAACAGACGTGAGAAATTCGAACCCGAAACAACGGTGCTTGCACCGAAAACGATTATCGGTGCCCTGATTAGGCCATTGATGCTGTATTGATCACGAACGGGGGTGACTTGACCGAAGGAAGATACTTACAAACATTCCCAAACTTATCCCCACGTAAAATGCCACATAACACGATATAAATAGTCAGAAGACTGCCCCCACAAGGCCTTAACACCACATAATCTAAGGTAAATGCAAGGAACAACGCACCAATACGGGGTTTGGGGTGGTCCGGTGATCAGGGCGTGGACATGCTTTATGTTCTTGTCGTCATAGTACAAGTGTATTTGGTGGTCCGGGTTGCGCTCGATGTCGAGGAGCTCCCGCTACAACGGGGAAGGGGGTAAATGAGGAGGAGAGAAGCTTTAGTATGATGTTTCTGTTGCGGCGACCGGAGGACGACGCCGCTCATGAAGGACAAACCTGGACTCTTAGGATTGCTCGATCACTCATAGTTGCTGAATTCTGTGGTGGTAATACAAGCTGTGCAGAAAACAAGGACATAGTTAAGAGTCTGGAGACTGGAAATCCTGTCTGTGCTGGATCTTGTCGGAGTCCTGGACCCCAACTAGCCTCAACTGGGCCAGTATCAGTTCGATTACAGTTAATGCGGTCATTTGTTGGGCCTCGAATCTGGTCCAGTCCATTTCTGAGACAGTTTTTTTAAACGTCTTTCTCGTTCGTGTTGGTAGTTCCCTTCCAAGTTAGTTCCCATTAAATGTTGTGTTTTGACTGGCCTGGAGATTTGTCTCACGATTTGTACTTGAAATCAGTGATTCTTTTTACACAGAGCAACCCTCTCCATCCAACAACCCCGGCAGCCAACAACCAGCTCTCAACAGCAACCCTTCAACATCCAACCCAGTCTACCCCCGAGTCCTCGATACTATGATTAAAAACATTACTCATATGTAGAAGTGTGTGTACATGGGTGCGAAGAGGGACTATCACCGAGGAGCAGCAATCTTCATAGTACAAAGAGATAGCAATATAATACATTCAGAGAAAGGGTAAGAATTTGGCAAATAGGCAGCAGCGCGAAAGACGTGGGGATACGCAACAGATCTCACTTCAAACATACCTTCCGGAGGTGGTTCAAGCACTGCGGAGAACAATAGAGGAGGAGGACGGCGAATGCTTCATTATTTTCGTGGGAAAGAAAAACGAAGCATGCAACACAGAACGAAAACTATCTGCAACCATACAAACCTTTTGTTTTATCCACTCCTTGTCGTGTGGCAGATATGCGTTCACGTTCACGTCGAACCTGTTTGGCGAGGCAATCGGTCAGAACAAGCATGTCCTTTTTCCAAGCGCCCGAACTCCTCCAAGGAATTCGATGATAAATCGACACCTACACCAAAGCGGCAACGTCAGTCAAACTGTCGATATATTTGTGCAAATCCGAGACATCGTAACTGATCTTCCGTGCGTATGGGTTGAGTTCCTTTAGCCTGTCTTCGTACGTGCGAATGACCTCTGCGAAATCGTGAAAGGAAAAAGTTAAGATTACAAACTCCGCACTGTTGCGTCGTAGCCACTAAATTGACTCAAGGACAGGGGTATGATGCCAAACCTTCAATAGCCAGGCTGACAGTCTCGAAGTCTGCGTATGTGCGTGTGCTCTTGTCCGTTGTCCGTTGAACGAGAAGGATGGTGTGGGCCGTCATGGTCGGTTTGGTGGTCTTTGAGCTGCTCTTGTTGCTTCGGTAGTACAAGGGTCACAATTCACAACTGCAAAGTCAGCGAAGAGTTCGGGTCGCCATTCGTATGCGGGGTCTTGGGATGTTGTAGGAAGATATGGACGACGATGATTCGGACTTTATGGTTTTGTCATATAGTACAAAGCCGCGATCGCAAATAAATTCACAGTCGCAGTCATCTTCGAATACCACACTTGGAACTCAGGGCAAAAAGAGGAAGAGAAAACCAGCGACATCGACACAACCAATTGCTTCCACGACTGCAAGAAAAGTCACCAGAAGTTCGAGGCGTAAACGACAGAATACTGACGATCATGTCGCTGCTGATAGTGGACTTTCAAGTGAGCTGCGAACACAACCACCAAAGGGCACGTCCGTCGACAGCAATGTCGTGCATGACGGGAGGTCGGTGTCGCCTGTCCAGCAAAACTTACCCGTAATTGGTGCCGAAAATCAATCGAAATCGATGAAAGTGAAATTCGCTGATGTTTGGGAAACACTGGCGCCGTCGCAAAGTCAAGCGGGGGTTGAAGATCCTGACGTTGATGTGCATGCCCTCAACTCACCGGTACAAAAAAGAGGAACTGATGTTGAAGAAGTAGCTTCGCCATACAGCAGTCCTTCGGTTTTCATTGATGCGTTTACCTCGTTCGCAGAAAGAAGTGATACCGACGAAGTCGAAGGAGCGCTTCATGGCGAGACGTTTGCGTTTTCGGACTCCGACGCCCCGACCCACACAACTGCAAAGACGACGGATTTGCCGCACAGACAGCTGGAGATAGATCCCATCGCTTTGGAGGGCACGACGACAACGTCACCAGCGCAAGCATTCGACATTGGCGTGCTGAATGATCCCGGTGTGGTGCCCCATGAATCGGCCGGCAGTTCTGCGTCTATGCCATGTCCAATCTGCCAGGCGCCTCTCCCAAATAATGCCTCTCTCGCGGAAGTGCACGTAAACCGTTGCTTGGATGGAACTTTGGACCAGCCCCTCGCCAACTCCAGCTTGCAGCCTCCCCCGGCCTCTCTGGCTTCGTCGTTTATAACCAGATCCATCAAGGCCGATGCACCCACAGAATATGACTTTTGCGACTTTTGTGGAAAGGACATGAGGCGTTACAATTCCGTCCGTCGTGAACAGCATCTAAACCGGTGCTTGGATTCGTGCCTCGAGCTAGACCTGAGGAAGCTTCCCCTACTGAACTCGACAAAAACGAATCAAAAGGCTATGGAGGGAATGTCGAATGGAGTGGCGAGGACCAAGCTGGACACAATGTTCTCCGCATTTAAGAACTTATCTTCCTGTCCTTGTTGTTCCGCGTCCTTTATCAATGTGGCGATCGGCCGTGACCACCGAACCAAAATTAAGCATCTGAAGCAATGCGCGAACACGCAGGGTGTCGGCATCACTACCCTTCTCGCTCTCGTTCGCAGCGCTAACGAGCTCGAGGGAACGACCAGTTTGGTTGCTGATGCTGAACCGCCGAAGGTGCTGGAGGCTGAAGAAAAAATCTCGGAAGACCGCTTAATAGAAACTCAGCCTCCAACAACCGACCAAGGTCCGCTAGCAGAAAGAACTTTGCGGGGGAAAAAGCGTAACCATGTCATTGTGACTGTGGATTCGGATGACGAATTCAAAGCGTCTACCGTCACGTACATGATGGACGCTCCCGTAGACGCAGGCCCGTCGCCGCGCGGCAAAAAATCGCGATCTGTAACAGCGGGGGCTGACGAAGATCTGAGTCTCGCCATGGCCCTTTCGGCGTCAATGGCATCCGAGTCCGATATCGCACGCCTGAATAAACTCACTTCGAAGAAGAAGGAGAAGAAGGATAGCGGGAAGGACAAGGTCAAGGAGCTGGATTTCTCCAAGGTGAACACGAATCGCAGGCGACGACGGAACAACACTTCTGGGGGGCGGTGTGATGTACGCTTGCTCACACCAGACGAGGCGAGGGAGCACGCGGAACCTAGAGCAATCGCGATCTTGTATCCTGAAATCCCGGCGGAACTAGCGGTCAAGTCCTCTTTGGATGGGAAGGTGAATGCGCATAATGGCGCGTCTTCGGATGCAGATCCTTCGAGCATCACCTTGTGGCGGGTCTCGGCGGTTGCCGATCGACTGGATAACTGTCACTTCACGACTCTAATGTTGGGTACATCCCTTCCCCTTCCTAAGGTGCGATTCATGATCGTCATATTCAAACGCTCTGAAATTCTACGCATGACTCATTGAGAGGATGAATTCTGCTTTTCCATCAGGATGTTGACCCCGTATTGAAGGTATTGGAGGATTCTCTGACCTGCAATGTCGATAATACAACGGAACATGTCTCGGAATCTGAGGGTCCAATCGATGAACTAGAGCATGCGTCGGAGAAAGGAACCTGCTCGGTTCCCGTTACTCCAGACGAAGATAAGGCTGTCGATCGGCTGTCAGAATGCAAGTCTCTCTTGGAGAACCTGCAAGAGGAAATGAGGACAAGATTAATGATTATGGAAGAGGAATACAATCGTCGGGTATGCGCAACGAAAGCCTTTTTCTCCCTCTTCTCACCCTTTTCCCATTGCGATCGCATCTGTCATTCATCAATTCATTCCAACTTATTAAGGTTCAAGATATCCTCGAAGGGAAAGGGAAAGGAAAGGCGTCGACGTGCTCTGTTGTCAACCGAACCCCTCCCACCTGGTCGTTCGATGACCTTTTGCGCAGCTTCTTGTCGAAGAGTGCAGAGTTGGGGTCTGCGCGTTCAGACCGTCGAGCTGGTTCGACCATGATGGATGCAGAGAGAAGAAGAACGCAGACTTCCTTTAATGGAAACGTTGGGTTATCGAATAAAGTGGAGGGAGTAGACACCAGCGGCGGAAGGGGGGCAAGTTCGGCAGCAAATATGGGTTGCGACCAGCACCACAACGATGTGAGCACCCCGAAACGACGACCCGCGAATGCAAACGACGATAATGACTCGACACCGAAGTGTGCCGTCTTCTTGCCGAGTTTGGACAATGCTCCCGAGTCTGACGGTGGGTTATCAAAGGGAGTGGAGGCGATGGACACGAGCGGCGAAAGGGGTGCATGTTCGGCAACAAATGTGGATGACAACCAGCACGACAATGACCTGAGTACCCCAAAAAGAGGTCCTGCGAATGAACCAACAGATTCGAACGTTGATGATGACGCAACACCAAAGGGTGCCATTCTTTTCCGGGATTCCGACAAACATACCGAGTCCGTTCACACTGAAAAAGGGAAATCGTCAACTACTTCCTTTAGGGTCAATCCAGTGACAATAGGGACGGATGCGATGGATTCTCCGACACGCGAATCGCAGGAAGAGCACAGAGGGACAGTGGGTTCTGTCGATCGTGACTTTGATGATCAACCGCTGACACAAATGGTGCTGGATTCGCCTGAGAGTACCTCTTCTTCCCCGCCTCCACATTCGGAGCTGGTACGCGAACCCATTTCTTCACCACAACCCATCCAGCTGAACGTCGTTGAGGAGTCAAAGTCACCCTTTCTTTCCGAGCTCGATTACATCCATCCCGAGGAAACAGTTTCTTCGTCACCTCGAGAAGTGAACCACGAATATGGTGTCGTTGAGATGGCTGGCGACATTGCTGATTTGTCATTTCTACCAGGACAAGAGGTGGTGTCAGAACCGGAAATTGAACAGCAGTCTCCTATCGACGTCATAATCGAGCAACCATACACCCTAGATGCTGGGGAGATGGACTCGTTGGTTTTCGATGACTGGGGAGACACGGGGTTTCTCGTTTATTCGCCCCCACAATCACAAGAATCTGCGAGTGTCGATATTGATAACGCGTATGGCCGCGAACAACCACAGCAGTCGTCGAAAGCGTCGAAAGGCAAGGACCGGAAAAGCCAGCATATGGCAAACGACGATGCATCGTTGGTAAGGAAAAAGAACATGTGAAACTTAAACTCAGATGTGAAAGCGAGTCATGATTGCAATATTGACGCTTGTCTTCCTTCACGCAGCTTATGGAACGAACAAGCAGGGCGACCAGCGGCGGCAGCAGCCGCGATGGCCGCACTCGCGACCGTGTGGAGATCCCACCCCAGTCATCTATCAAATCCGCCTCGCAAAACAAGGGGAAAGGAAAGGCAAAGGCCAAAGTTAGGAGCGACGTGCCGGCGTCCTCCCAACAAGGTTCATCCTCGCACTACGGTGGGGATGAATCATCTGTCGATGTACTTATGGGCTCCTCCTCATCATCAACCAGTCGCAAGAAACCTCAGAGCCGACAACAAAAGGCGGAAGAGGAAAAACCTTCTCGCAAGAACGCGAAATCGTCACGAGAGGTTGTCGAATCAGATCCCGCACCGCTGGACGGGTTGGGCGCTTCGGCTTCATCATATCTCCCCGCAACCCAAAACCCGACGGTTGATGATGATACACCTGCCATGGATCTAGATGACCTGCTTACTTCGTACATCCGGAAAAACAGGGATCTGTATGGACGGATCTTGCGATATGAGGTAAGAAGAAAGCCTTTGCTAAGACGTCTGTCAATAATTGTCCGGTTCTCTAACCTCCTCCTCATGCCATCTTTTCGCAGCCATTGGACTTCGAAGAGCTGCTCCTCCAAATCACGGAAGGTGCTGGGATCAAGTGCACTCGAAAGAACTTAAGCACCTTCTTGGACAACATGGTGGGTTTCATTTACAAGATAGCTCCTATTCCGTGTCAAGCTGCAGGAAGAATTACTGACGATATCTTCAACTTCCAGGCGATCAACTACATTCTCCCAAGCCAATCGGACAGCCGCAGGAGGTGGTGAAAGGCAACATATTATAACGTGCACGATAAAGTGGATGCTGTGTATTATAAATGAGATACAGAGGTCTGGGGTCTGTTTGCCACAAAACAGGCGCATTGACTAAACGAATGACCGGCGAAAGAAAGACATAAAATGAATAGATAATTGAGCGACAAAGAAGTAATGTTCAGGTTGCGAGGCGAACGAAGCCGGGTATAGTGCGGCTGACGAAACGAAGAGCTCAACTCGGTTTGAGCGCGCCGCCCATGAAATTGGCGAACTGCGATGTGATCGCGTTCACAAACGCCGCGAGCTTGCTCCTTACGAGTTCTACGATAGGGTGCGAAGGAGGTGTGGTGGGAGACGGAACAAAAGGTGTTGGAACAGTAGCTCAAGACGTTGGGAACGGGCAGGAAAAACAGTGAATAGGGACTTCCTTGGTAAAGGCTCTCGTTCGGCTTTCAAAGATGAGATCGGGATACCTTGCGAGTCCTCTTCCTCCCGGAGCTTGTTGTACTCTTCGTGAACGTCGTTAAAGAGCGCCTGGGATTGATTGTACGCCATGCACTCAACCAGTTGCTCGAGTTCCGAAATGATCTGAAAGACCTCGGACATGTGGCCTGTTATTTGGAGGCCGGGGAAGAGAGGGTTCAAAGGCAACACTTGGGTAAGACTTGATCCAACTTACGTCTTTCTTCCAACGTCAAGGGAGATGAAGAGGGAAAATAATTTGCACAAGAACAGGGAGGTAAAGGGACAGGGAAGGGTGGCTGTGGGGGGGGGGCGTACTCTGCAATTCCGCCGTGCATTCCGCCTCATGTTCTTGCAACGTCTTGGCGAGGCTGTCAATGTCGAAGCGATTGATCGGATCGTTGATATTCAGTTTCGACAGCTGGGAGCTTGTGGATGGGGGATCGCTCGTTGGCGTCGCGAAATTACTGGACAAGCCGTTGCCGTGGCTTTCTTCTCCTTCGGCAGTAAGTCGCTCAGAGCCCCCTTCAAGGGAAGTTGGATCAGATGGTGAAGCAAGGGCATCGGTGGTCATTGTCAAGCTTTGGATTTGAGATTGAGGCAGGAACTGAGGAGGAGGAGAAGGAGGAGAAGGAGGGTGTCGTTTCAAATGTCTTTGGCTTGGAGCGGACTTCTGAACCACCACGATCTGCTTTTTTGTACCCCCAAGTAAGGTGTAACACAATACACACAAAAATGCTGTCTCTTTTCCGTCCATCCACGAGCGCCTTCTCCAACTTCCGCCCAGCCATCAGCTCCCTGCTGTCGAATCTCAGCTCCGCATACTATGCACCCTCACATGTATCAGTGAACAACACTCCCTCCACATCAAAGCGTCATTTTCGCGCTCATGTTCGCGAGCAAACGAGCCCAAACAGCTGCGGCCGATCCATCGTCGTGAACAACCAGAACCCCACCACGGCCTACTTCAGATTACGGGAAGTTCTTCAACAATCTAGGGTGCGAGAGATTGTACGATACCAAGAAAGGTTCGAGAGGCCGTCCGAGAAGCGGAGGAGGAAAAAGAAGGAGGCCCTATTCCGGAAATACATGAGGCACATGAAGAAACAGGTCGAACTGGCGTTCCACTTAAAGAGGAGGTATGTGAACGGAAGGCTCAAATCTGGAAAACTACCTGGAACCGTTTTTCCTCGGATCTTTGGATGACTCATGATTTTTTTCCTTGGCATAATAGGACCGAGGCCGAAAGAGATACCTACGATCACATTTGAGGGGCGCTTTGGAGACTCCCAAGCTTGTTGAGTTTGTTGTTGAATGACGTTCGTCACAAAGAGGGCTGGAATTCGTAACATCTGAGACCTTTGTATGCAACGAGTCTCAGAAATGGAGGGTAGGATTGCTATTGTTAGATTTTCTACAGCCCTGCCCGGTTCAATCTCATTGGGATATTTCAAGCATGCGAATGAGGATTGAAAATTGTATTTGCTGTATTTATCACAAAGAAATGTACAAGGATGGATCGAAAATTACGTCTACACTTAATTCTACTTTTGATTTGACTCAGATTTTCCATTCGTGTCGGAAGGAGCATGTGTTGCTTCATATAACTCATAAAGTTGCCCTGTGAAAATGTATCGGGTTAGATTCTTGCCGTCACAATGGACTGGAACGAAGACCGACTGTGTTTCCTTACCAAGCTGTTGGTCGTTGAGGTTTTTGGCAATACTTGGATCCAATTTCTTTCCGTACATAGGTGCATCCTTTGCCTTTGCGTTCTCGGCCACTTGCTGGGCTAATTGATCCCGATACGCCGTCCATGCCTCCAAAAACTCCACCTGAAATTGCGGTCCTGCGTTGCGGTGTCGCGAAAACTCATCGCGAACATAACTGTTTCCAAGAACCTTCAAAGCTGTAGATTTGAGTCGGAAAAATACTCCTTGACATTTTCACTGGTGAATGGCGAATTACTATCCAACAAGATTCTTTGGAAGGCGTTTTACCTGGCGGTAGCTGACGATGAAGTCTCCGGATGTCGCGATATAATTTTAGCTGGGGCTTCATGGTCAGGAACAGCTCCGAGAATCGGCGGCGCGGGAGTAGGGTAGAAGTGGTGATTTGAATGTTGAATGACACAGCTGCAGTTGCACAGTGTTACTTGGGAGGGAAGACATGGTTGATCAGAATACCAGCGAACGTCCAGCAAAACGTGCCAAAAAGTCCGATGTCGCTGAAGAACAGACACCTGAAACGCAGCCCGACGCATCCGTCAAGCCGGAACCTACGGTGAAGATCGGTATGGTACAGATGCTACCACGATGTTTGTGGTCAACGTCTGTGAAATTTGTGTTGCGACTGTGCCCTAAAGCTTCCAGGTTCTTTTACCAGAAGAAACCAATACGTCTGATCAGCTTGTGAAAGCATCCACTGATGAGGGGGCGGAATTAACGGGGAAAGGACCTGAAAATTCGGCTGTAGGAGCCAACGATGATGTACGTGAATGATAAATATCCACATTTTCTCGTCCTTCTTGCTTAACGTTGGAATCTTCAATGTTTTTGATCGTGAACACGCAACTGGTTCTCATAGACTTCATATTCATAAAAGTAGTGGGCTGCAAGCAAGGCGAAAAATACTCAAGCTCTTCAAGACGAGAAGGAAGGGACGGTGGATTTCAGGGTGGTCGAGAATGATCAGACCGAGGAGTCGATGATCCTTCTGACAGGGTTGAAAAACATCTTTCAAAAACAACTACCAAAAATGCCGAAGGAATATATCGCGCGTTTGGTTTACGACAGGTGATTCCCATACCCCTTCATTGCGCCCTGAACGAGTCCATAAGAAAATTGCAGAATACAGAAACAAATACCACAGTTCACCAAAGCAAACGCAGGCGCCTCACTTGATTCGCGATATGATGCTCACTTTCCGCATATTCTCCTCTTGTCAAAACATACACCCAGAAATCATGTCAGTATGGCAGTAGTTCGACATCCATTGACGGTAGTAGGGGGAATCACGTATCGACCTTTCATTGAGCGCAAATTCGCAGAAATCGTGTTTTGTGCCATCGCCAGTACCGAACAAGTCAAGGTTCGTAAAATGAGAATATGAACGTGGTTGTAAGGATACGGGTCAACGATTGATGCATTCCCCTTCTTACTCCACCTTCCAATGAAAGGGTTATGGTTCGAGGTTGATGAGCCACGTCAAAGATTACGTAGGGAAAGCCTATGGAATACAACATTTTCTCACATATGCCGACAACTACGCGATCGGCTACTTCAAAAAGCAAGTTCGTGTCAAAAAATGAAGAGCAATATCATTATATCATTGCCTTCTACATCAATTTACCTGAACTAACTTGCCGAAATTCCCGCAGGGTTTTACCACCGAAATTACCCTCGACAAGTCAATATGGGTTGGGTATATCAAGGACTACGAAGGCGGCACAATAATGCAAGTGTGTGAACCGTCCATTCGACGTAAATGCTTTTTCCGTTTTTCTTCAACATCCAATGTGTATCTAATCAGGTATCCTGAATGAACCGCAGTGTACCATGTTGGAAAAGGTGGAATATTTGAGAGCGTTCGATATTATATCGAAGCAGAGGAAGGTGAGTACTTTCTCGTTTTGTTGATGGTGTATTGGGAGACCTCATTACTCTTCTTACCAATACTGACATGTCGGATCCTTTGTGTCGTGGAAAACATAGGCTGTGCTGGAGAAGATCAAAGAGTTTTCCCACGCGCATATTGTCCATCCTGGCCTCACGGCTTTCAAAGAGGGATCGACTCCAGTTGAGCCTGAAGATATTCCCGGATTGAGTACGTTGAGCTTCCGTCGAATGTGCTCGATTGATTTTGGCCTAAAAATCTCGTCTAATTGGACTCTCTATTTGGGAACTCAGAGGAGGGCGGTTGGACTCCGGAAATGGCTCAAGCGTAAGTATTCTCGTGTTTCAGCAACCAGAACAGTGGAATTGAATTTCGCTAATGTCTACCGTGTCAACAGCGCTGATCAACCCCCTGCGAAACCAAGGGGACCCTTGTACACGTTAATGCGCAAACTCGTCAAGGAACTGGAGGTAAGATATCCTCAACCCAAACTTTGGATTCCACCTGTTTCTGCAGCGGGGCTACGAGCATTCACCGCAAATTTTCGAACCCTGTAGGAACACCAAAGCTCCTGGCCATTTAAGCGCCCCGTCTCCGGAGTCGCCGACTATTACGAAGTTATTAAAGAACCGATGGGTACATATTTACTGCACCACACACATTTCCCTCTCCATGAAAGATATGCTAACTAACCTATGGTCTCAAACACTGTAAAATATTTAAGACCTTGCAACATTACTCGGGCGAGTCGAAGACGATGTCTACTCGAATTTGGGCGACTTTGCCAAGGACGTCCAAAAAATCTTCGACAACTGCCGAATATACAATGAGGACGGCACACTATATGTTACGTGTGCAAACAAGTTGGAGAAATTCTACAAGGAAAGGTTTAAACAGTTAAAAGCAGAAATGAGTCTGGAATAAAGCTGTGGATGGACGGGGTCAGAACCATTGGAAGAAATTGCATTGGTTGTTCGTGCATTTGTAGTATGTTCTGTAGAACGTGTGTATTTGAAATATGTAAACGTCAAACTCCATGTAAATAGATTGAAAAATACAATCGTCAACGATACGTACTTGCCCAGATTTTTGCCTGGTTGTTGCACTTTCATCTGATTGAAGCCAGAGGTCGGGAAGCGTTACTGTAACCGATGCCAAAAACCGCGCAGTTCACAACTCCAGGAGTGCAATGCAAAGTTCTTGGACTTACGCTTTTGCTTCGCTTGCCACATCGGCACAAGGGGGCGGTCAGTCCTGATGCCTTCTCCGGATTCAACAAATGTTTTGGTATTGTTGCCGAGACTGGTTTGAGATTATCTTTGATGCCAGATTGACTAGACGCTGATGATTTCGGTGTTGCTAGGCATTGAAGACTCAACGTGATCGGATAGTCTTTTTTAATCACAGCCCAGAGGATTTTCGCCTCGTTTTTGGCATCATCTGTCAACGGGTCGACGTAGATGGCAAAATAGCGTGAGAGATCATCATCCGAACAATCTCGCGTAGAACTCTACACTACACTCACCAAGACCGCAATGTTCTGCACCATCAAACGCAAGACCCAATTCCTCTAACGACCCTTTCACTCCTGTGATTGTAAACGTTTTCCGGCGGGGCCAATTCAGGATATTTAGCTCAAATCCAATGAATACATAAAGGACCGAGTGGAGTTTGTGACAAACCTTGCGGTGCTTTGTTGAAGCAAACTCGATAGAGATGTTTGATGTCTGTCCTCAATGAATCCTTACCATCAGTCCCATTTTCAAATCACTGAATAGACCGAAAAATGGACCGCGGAGAACAACAACTCACCAACCCACTGGTTGAAATACGACCGCAGGGGTATTTTCCTCCATTTCGCCTCATACTTGATCGCAGTGTTCAGATCCCAATCAGTCCATGTCGCGAAGAACCAGCTTCGTCCTTTAGATTTTCCTTCGACTAATAAAGGTATCCATCATCCGTGAGAAGAGTTGGTCGATCATAATCGTTTCAAGTGATACGCACCATGGAGGTTCTTCTGTAACAACCAAATTTCGAAAGCGTCGAGAGTACTTCGAAGATTGATACCCCCATCGACCTGCTCCTGTTTGATCCCCGTCAAGTTCTTACAGAAGTCCGAAAGTATGGGCGACAATGTCGGTTTAAGCTTAGGGAAGAAAAGTATCGAGAAGAAGAACGTTAATTTGTGCAGCAAGGAGGATGTTCTGGTGTGGAGAAGCTGAGAAGATACTTGCATATCGAGAGAACTCGCCTTCAATCTTCCCCGTCTTCGCATTCATCAGGACACCAGAAAATTCGATGATTTCGGTGACATGGGTGGTTTCCTTTTTTTCAGTGGCGTCCCAGCAGGTCGTTTCTGTGAATCCAATACCACGTTGCAATTAGCCCACAGAACCATCTTGCATGACTTGCCGAGATGTAGCGATGGAGTATCCGTGACCGAGAGTGGCCAGGTCAGTTTCAATACCTAAATCAAGTACAACTGGAATGAAACATAGGAGTTCAGATGTAGAATTGCGAAGGGTTAGAGATGGCAGTGGTTGCGATGTGTGAAAATGGGTCAAGGTGGACTTACCATAGTAATCAACCTCTAGTCCGCGAACCTGTGGCTTTCGAGGTGCCGGTTTCGTGAAGCTGACGGCACCAAGTGTCTGCGCGAAAGCAAGTGTGCTGCTTAATTTCTGCTTTCGCGGGAGCTTCCCGTGGCCATCATCGTCGCCATCATCTTCTGCACCGCGCTTCCGTTTTGCTGTGGCGCTGGAGTCAAACAAGCTTCCACGTTCCCTTCGATGCCAGGATTTTGGGGGACATATTGTAGATCATATTTAGAAGGCGGGTGAAAGACCTCCTCCACGTTTTTTTCGTTGTCGATGCGGCAAATGCTTACTGCGTCACATTTTGGGTGGAGAGCAGATTCCTGTTTCCTTGCAAAACGCCGGGAACGGGGAACGAGTGCCGACGCGGATCCGATGCTTCCTCTTCGTCGAAAGTGGGCGATGGAGCCGGTGCCGTTGGCTGAAAGGCACCGAAGGAAGTTCTCCGGTAAGCCTGCAATTGAATCGCGACATGAGAATTTAGCGGGAAAACGCTTGTGGCAACGTGCACACACGAGTCTAATCAGGATCGACGGCTAGGATTGATGAAAAACGGGTTTCCGATTGAATCAAGCGAGTCAGGTGGATTGAGTTGCCGACCGATTGGATCTGCGAGGCGGCAGGGCTGATTGATCTTCTTACCATGTTCAAAACTGTGCAAAACCGTGAAATGTCAAAATCAAAATCTTTGGTTTTCGAATCGCGGGAGCTTCATCTTCAGGCCAAAAATAATTGACCACAAAAATCACCTTCGACAATCTCGAAACGTTCTCATATTTTTTGAAAATCGCCAGGATACATAAACGAAATGTCAGCCTCCACGAACTGTGATGCTGTGCGAGTATCAGTAACATCCAGAGACCAGTATGGGACGCACAGGGATGCATCAAAGCATTATCCGCCGAGAGGGATTCCGTCATACTCCGTGGATACGAGGAATCCTGCTTTGAATCCCAAGGTTAATCATCAGCATTCTCTAATCAATTGGAAACATGCGACATCTTTGCCGTCGTTGGAGTAAATAGCTACCATACCTTCAGCACGGACACATTATGGCCTAACAATCGTACATCCCATCCCGTTCACATAGGATAGCGCGCCGGCAGCCGAAGCGTTTCAGTACTCTCAAAATAATCGTGTTTCCCATTACGAAAACGCCGGCAGCAACCACCCACCAATAACTTCTGACGTGAACGCCACCAATAATCCTCCACTGTCAACCGCCTCTTCCACGACAACTCTGACCCCGGAGGCTACCGGGAGCACCAAGCAAATAGGGGACTATGTACTGAAAAAGACTATCGGGCAAGGAACCTTTGGCAAAGTAAAACTGGCGGAGCATGTTCGAACAAAGGATCTGGTAGGATGGTGGAAAATCGGGGGGAGAAAATGTTTGCAACACATTGAGGTTTTCGTAGTGCACCTTCGATGCGAGCAATTAAAATGTGACCACTTTTTCTTATTCTTTCCGACTTTCCCATCCAGGCCGCCATAAAGATAATCGAAAAAGCCAACGTCAAAACTCAAAAGCAGAAGAACAGTGTCCAACGCGAAGTCAGACTGATGAAGTTGCTACACCATCCCCACATTGTCGAAGTGAAAGACATCATCGAAACAGACGAGCATATCTTCATGATTATGGAATATGCCAGTGGGGGAGAGCTGTTCGACTATATCGTATCGAATGGGATGGTCAAGGAGAAGGAATCCAGGGCCTTCTTTCGGCAAATTCTTTCCGCGGTAGATTATTGTCACCAGGTTCGTCATGTTTCCCCTGATGTTACTCTGGGGAGTGGTGTTGAATTATACCGAAGGTAACATTCTTTTGGCATTGATGGCTGGATAGAATTCGGTCATCCACCGAGATTTGAAGCCAGAGGTGAGCGTATGATCAAATTCATCGATTTTTGTTCTAGCATCTGTTTCAATGTCGGCGACGGAATTTATTACATATTTAACCAGAAACAACTTTCGTTTCAACGATGCAGAATTTGCTCCTGGACCCTCATAAAAATATCAAAATCATTGATTTTGGATTCGGCAACACCTTCCATCGCGAAAGAACCCTTGATACGTACTGCGGGTAAGTGCTGAGCAACCTTTGGGTTTTGGAGAAAATGCCACGGGATGAACGGCGCTCGTAAAGAGCTCACTTTTCGTTGCGGATTTCTCCGTGAAAGATCGCCATTCTACGCCGCTCCTGAAATGATCAAAGGAGTTCGATACATCGGACCGGAAGTTGATGTGTGGAGTCTTGGCGTCATTTTGTTTGCACTCTTATCGGGAAGACTTCCGTTTGATGCATCAACAATGCCGGAGCTGTACGATCGCATTTCTCGAGGAAACTACGCGGTGCCGGCACATTTCGCCAAAGGTATCTATCACGAAAACGATAGTATGATTTGGGTTTTCTTTTTCCTCCAACAATGCCTGACTTCGCCTCCGTTTTACATAGACGTCACGCATCTCATCGGTCGGATGTTGACCGTCGATCCCAAAAAGCGTGCGACGTTACAAGAAGTGCTTTATCACCCGTAGGTTTTCTTCTGTTACATTTGTGCTGTTTCGAACTTACCGCGATAGCGTTCACCAGATTGCGCTAATGCTCGACATCAAACGTACAACGCACGGATGATATACTTTGATC